>JAQIFY010001048.1:0-14518 GCA_028533085.1 Varecia variegata | reverse complement strand
TAGATTCTTCAGCTGGCAGCCAGCCCTCCTCTCCCTGACCCACAGGTGAATTCACAATTATCAATGACAGCATCAGGTGCTGTTGTGGAAGGAGGAGGCTGAAGTGTACAGATGAATCCTTTCTAGCAGTTTCTCGCCATGAATTTATCAGGCTGCCTGAACTACTGCCCACTCGGTTACCTCGGTTACAGCCCACATGTTCCATCTTCTCACACCCATAGATGTTCATCGATAAAATAAAATTCATTATTACCAAGAGAAATTTTTTTTTGACTTCTTTTTGAAAAGGAACAAATTATTCTTGCATTGAACTTGCTGCCTACTCACAGCCAGTCTCCTTTTGTGCTTTCCTCCTTCTCCAGCCCTTCTTTGTTCTCTCTCTGTGTAGCTGAACTTAACTGAGTTCCGTCCTTGAAGCAGGTAAGCTGAGGCCAGGCAGCAGGACTACAGACCTGCTTGGGGAAGGACAGAGCAGGATATCCAGCTTCCCTCTGAGATGCTGGCTGCTCCAATCGTTTTACAACCTCCACAAACTCAGAGCCTGTGTGACTCCAGAGTCATGTTTATTTTGTTTTGTTTTATTTTATTTTATTTTTTTGAGACAGTGTCTCGCTCTATTGCCCAGGCTGGAGTGCCATGGCATCAGCCTAGCTCACAGCAACCTCAAACTCTTGGGCTCAAGTGATCCTCCTGCCTCAGCCTCCTGAGTAGCTGGGACTATAGGCACGTGCCACCATGCCTGGATAATTTTTCCTATTTTTAGTAGAGACGGGGTCTCTCTCTTCCTCGGGCTGGTCTCAAACTCCTGACCTCAAGCAGTCCTCCCACCTCTGCCTCCCAGAGTGCCAGGATTGCAGGCGTGAGCCACTGCGCCCGGCCTAGTCACATGTATTTTAAAAGGTTACTGATGTAACAGTGTAAGGCCATACTAAGTCAAATTTCTTTCAGTTAAGAGAAAGTTGTAATACTAAGGACAAAAGTAAACTATTTCAAGGATTTCACAAAAGTCTGCTATTTCAGAGGTCAGAAAATGAATGCCAGTTAGTGAAGGAGTGGGGAGGACAACAAGAAACTAGATCCCTCATGCCATCTTAAAGGGATTAAAGTCAATTTTAAAACAGCGAAGAGAAATTTTCCAAAAACATCAGATTCTGCCTACAAACATTTGAATATTTGAAGTATATATGACTAAAATGTAATAATACGTACTAAATATTTATGTACTTCCATAAGCATGTGATCATTTGCCCACAAAATAGGTGTCTGTGGATTTTATACGTACAGTATCTACAGCCCAATGAACTCTGTGTGAAGAAGTGAACCGTCCAAAGCCAGAGCTGAATTTCTGCTCTGGTTTCCGCTAGTCAAGCAAACAAGCTGACTCTTTGTATTTCTTTTCCAGTAGAACTGTAGTCTATAAGCAGGGGCTGCTGCCTTCCCTGGTGGGCAGTGCTCTTCCCTGGCGTGATGCTTTCTTACATGCCTGGAATAGATGGACGCTAAGGACTCTTCACACGAAGAACTGAGGGTTCAGAAATGCTGCTGGAACGTAAAGAGAGAAGAGCTTGTTTCTGTTCCACTTGCTTCAGGAAGTACTTAGTGTGCTTAGTCACTAGGTAGAGAAAGAAGCTTAGATTTTAGATGCACAAATTGGAGGAAAAAGTGCCATTGCTGCAGGCCTGTCTTTCGGATTCTGGACACAAGTGCCTCAAACCCGGCTATTGCAGCAGGAGTGGGAGGCTGCGCCACCCAGCCTTGCAGGGGCCGAATCAGGCCATGATTGCAGGAACAACACCCCCAAAAGGAGCACAAGGAGCACTTTGCATTTTGGATCACTCTGTCTTTGTCCTAAAAGAGACAGGCCAAATAAATGAGGGCTGTTAGAAATAAAAAAAAAAAAACAAAAACAAAAAAAACCCAAACTTTGAAAAATATTTTTAGAGAACAAATCTCTAGCCTACACTTTCCTGATTTTCATTTTATTCCCCTTCACCTCCTCCCCCCATACAATTTATTCAAGGAACTTGACGGTAAAGCAGAGGAAGTTCACATTCAGAGACTGAGCGGGCACGCCAAGCCCGGCCTGCATCCTCGCGTCTCCGTTTTGAAATAGACTGTGGCCACAGAGTGGTGCAGTTCGTCCTTCTTTTCATTGTTCTGACTAGTTCTGTGACGGCCCAGTGACCTAGGCTTTCAGCCCTGGTGGGCTTTCTTTTAATTTGTCCAGCCCGCTTATGTAGCTTTGAGGAAGAGCTGCTTGCTGACCTCAAAAGGCTTTTTGGGTACCAAAGGTTAAATAAAAATAGTAGGATAATCTCCTTGTCTCTTCTGTTGGAAAAAAATAAAAAAGGAAGGAAGCATTAACACATACAAAGTAGTTTAAAAATAGCATTTGATACGGCTAGTTCTGAGCATTTAGTAGCATAATAAATCTTCATTTATCCCACAAGCGTGACCAATTTAGATGATATAATACCACTCCCTGATGCTTTTGACCTTAAAATACTAGTTATTATTTATTGAGTACCTACTATGTGTCAGCACAAAATATCTATTAACTCACTAAGCCTCACAACAACTCAATAAGGCAGATATTATTACTATCTTTGCTCTGGTCGTGGGGGAATTAAGGTATAAAGAGATGGAGTAAGTTGTGCGAGATCAAACAGCTGACAAGTGCCAGGGCTAGGAATTAAAGCCCAAAGCTTCTGAACTTTTCACTCGGACATTCCACAACCTCAAACAAACGGGGGAGGGCTCTTCATCCTCTCCGGGGGACCCAGACATGCTCCACTGAGCACAAAGAGGGAGCACTGACCCCAGCAATTACTGTCACTTGACCTCACTGAGCTCACATGCAAGGCTCTCTGAGTTTTCCTTTAGGGACATGTAACTACGTTTCATGTGAAAGAAAGCTCATGAAAATTCCCTCCACCGGAAAATACCTGGTCTGTCGGCGTTGTCTCAGGAAGGTAACTGATGATTTCTACCTGTTAATCTACCTGTTAATCTACCTGTTCTACCTGTTAACAGAGGTGGGGAATCTTCAGGCTTCAGAAAAGGGCAAGGGGAATAAAAGGATGAGGACATACTTCTCACAAGAGCATCCCAGGTGGCTTTATGTCGGCATAGCCATCCTTGAGAGACAAAGCCAGAGCGCTTGGCTCAGTGCCTGCACATAATGAGCGTTCGATAATCGGTGAATGCGCTCCCGAGCGTGGGATGGCTCTGTTCTGGGGGAGGCCGGGGGAGGCCATTCAGAGGGGTTTAAGACTCAGGCCGGATTGTCCAAATGCATGGATTATCAACTTTTTCTCACCCAGCTCTTGAGGAGCATGACTGCAACAGCTTTGCTCTCGATGCTTATTTAATTTCTCACCTCCTCCCTTAACTTATTTTCATGTAGCCATGGCAACATAACTTGACACTCTCATGTTATCCTCTGTCTTTGGTCCAGTCTATCTGACCTCTTGGGTTCAGAGTCTCTGCAAAAGCATTAATGCTGTTTTAATTGCTATCCCACCGATCCAGAAAAGTTGAGAAAGCCAGTCCCACAGTCTTCAAGAAAGCACGGCTCTTCTTCATGAGCATGATTAATCAGTGAGGGGAGGTTATTAATTCCAAGAATGTAACTGGGGGAACAAAAGTTGCCAGACAGATGGATGAGTAGGTTTAGGATTAAAAGGTGTAACATGTAAAAAATTAGCTCAGTTCCTGGCCCAGAGGATAGACTGAACAAATGTTAGTTGTCTTTCCCCACAAAGTCGTACTTCACAGAGCTTACGAAAATATTAAAAGAGATAATGTGTATTCAAATGTTTTCTAAATTAAAGATATAAATGCACATTATTATTATTATATAAGGTTTAAAGTTTGCACGTGGTTTCTTTTTGCTGCAGTCATCTGCTGGTGCTCTCAGACCACTTCTCGTTAATGTTCAAGGCTCCCCTCACTCTCTCACACCCTATTCCTGCCATAATCAGTGTAGTTTCAATAGCCACAGAAATGATCCTTCCAGGACCTTGGTCTCCTGGTCCCTTGAGCTGCCCTCCACCCTTCCTCAGCCACTCACTTCACTATCTCAATTGTAAGCATTTTGCTCTCTGCCAACACCTAATCTCTTTCCAGCTTACTTCCTTAAGTGCTGCTGATTTAACAATTTATTGACTTTCTAGAATCCACTGTCCTTTGCCCCCTCATGCTCTTATCTAACCAGCCATGACGAAGAAGGGAGAGAAGGGTATAGCTATGTAGGTGTGAAACACCTGTGCAGGCATCACCGACCATGATAAGGAACTTAGATGTGTTTCTGTGCCCTAGAAAATCACCGGATGGAGTCAATTGAAGCAGGTAAATCTGGCTGCTATGTGAAGAAATGATTTATGAGGAAAAAATGAAACATTGAAGAATAATGAGGCCATTTCAGGAAATAGAGTGAGAGGTGATATCTCTTTGGGGCAATGAGCAATGACATGGAGAAAATACACAGGGTTGTCATCTATTTTAGAGGCATAGTAGAGAGGACTTTGTGATAGCTTGTATGTAGGGAGCATGAAGGAGAGGAAGGATTCAAGGATAATTTCCAGTTTTTTGTTATTTTTGTTTATGCAGCTTGGTGGTGTCACTTATAGAGCTATGAGAACTGAGAGACAAGCAAATATAAGGGAGACAGGCACAAGATCGAGATTGGGTTTAAACATATTAAGGTGGAGAGGCTTGTAGGACAGTCAAGTGATGATATCATTCGGCTGTTGGATTTATGGGACTAGAACTCAAAGGGGTAGTTCTCCAGGAAATACAACGTTGCGCATTGTCAGGATATAGAAGGAACTTAAAGTAGCAGGAAAGAGTGAGATAACTTAGGAAGAGAGTTAGGAAGAGAGGAGATAACTTAGGAAGAGAGAGCTCTTCTTAGAAAGGAGAGCTCAGAGCCCAGGACCAAACAATGATGAGCCCTGACTTCAAAAGGTTAAAGGTAGGAGGAGAAACCAACATGGACACAGGGGAGGAACAGCTAGTGAAGATACACTGCAAAATTGACTTAAGTTACTGAAAACAACATGTTGTGGTATTTAGGTTTCTGTTTGTGAAGAACAGAAAGACACAGTCTTACCCAAGCCCTAGCCTTCTTCCCATATTGTTTCCCCATATTCCTCCACAAACCTTAGGCTTGATTCTACTGACACACTTTTCAGTGTTTAGCCTGGGAAAGAGAAGGCTGGGTTTGTGGGTCATGGGGGCGGGGAACAGCAATCTAAAAATTGTCAAAAAGATTAAAAGAGATAATGGGTGTTTTCTGCCATCTCTCTGTGCCCTCGTTTCCTATTTTTATTGCAGGAGAAGGTGATTTCTAAGTTTTTCCTTATTCTCAATTCAAAAAGGAAAAAAGAGAGAAAGAGAAAGAAGGGAAGAAAAAATAGTAGAGATAAATTAATCTAAATGATGAAGAGTTCTTGATTAGATTAAATATGCTCTGAGTGTGCTTCATAATCAAATCAAGGACATTACCTTTGCTGCTTTTATTAATTTATTTGAATATAGTTAGTACAATCATCATACTGAGAATCATTTCTGAGATATATGGAATTTTTAAAATGACAGGAAAACTAATACTCTCTGGGAGCCATTTGGAAGTGCTGGTATGTCGACCTCAGCAACATAAACTGAACTCCAGGTAATGAGTTCATCAACAGGTAGGCAAGTATTCTTTGTTTTTCAATGACCTTCTCTCTCAATGTTTCCTACTTCTTCCTGGAGTGGTATCTGATTAAATAATGAGGAAATGGAGATTTCTCTGGGCCTGGGAATGGAGCCAGTAGTTTCCTAACCAAGATTGCCACTGAAGTAGTCTGGGATCTGAAAACAAAGAAGAAAGGAGTAAGAGCAAGAAAGTAGAGCATCCATGGGCTGAAGTCTGTTGGAAATTGTCCAAGTGCTACTGTCCTTAGTTTGCTTCTGTGCTGGATTTAGGGCAGTAGGTAAATATAAAGGGGTCAGGGACAGACTGAAGGGAAATCCTTTTTTTGTTTGTTTGTTTTTTACAGAACTTTTGTTTCCATTTAGGCCTTATGATGGCCCTCAATCATCCCCACCTGGTACTTACCCTGTTTGGTCATTTCCTCCTACATTATGTCAAGGTTGCTCTATGTGACCATTACAATGTGACAGAAATGTTGATATGTGACTTCCAAAGTTAGCTCATACCTTGCTCTCTATTTTGGATTGCTCACTCTGATGGAAGCTCGCTGCCGTGGTGTGAAGGCTCTCAAACATCTCTGCAAAGAGACCTATGTGGAGAGGGAGAAGGACTGGGGGCACTAGACAGTAGCTTTGTGAATGAGCCATCTGGGAAGTGGACCCTCCATCCTTTCAGATAATTGGCCACACAGCCAACAACTTGACTGGAACCCAATGGAGAAACCTTGAGTCAGAACCAGCCTGATAAGCTGTTTGCAGATACCTGACTCTCAGAAAGTATGTGAGATAATAAATGCTAGTTGTTTTAAGCTGTTAAGTTTTGGGGTACCTTTTAAGTATAAATAGACAGCTAATGCAGGCCTTTTTTGGTTCAAAGCTGGAAATAGAACTTGACAGCTTTTGGCCTGTGTAGACTTGGCTCTGAAGAAGCATATGGCAAATGAAGAAAGTGTAACGTGACAATTTCTGGAATTAGACACTTACAGATAAATCAACTCTACGTGCTAAAAAAAAGTTGCATCTAAGTAAGCAGAATTTCAAGAATGGAGTCTGTTCAACAAGTAGTAGATTGTAACCCGTGTAGCAGGCAGCACCAGGGAGGACTGTCAGGGAATTTCGACGTCAGGAACACCCTAACAAGCTGAGTGAGTTACAACCAGAAGTCTGTCAGCAGACAGTGCTCTCATGTCCAGGCAGACAGCACCAGGGTGACTTTCAGCAGGCAGGGACCTCAGACGGGAGCTTCGGGGCTTCTGGAGGAGATGGGGACAAAGAAAGAGGGACTGGGACAGGGTCGTCAAAATGAGGCTCAGATGCAGGGAACAATATAAGGACTAAGGGTAATAATTTGTCTACAAAGTCGGGTCAGAACTTGAGAAGAAATCCAGCTGCTATTAATAGAAAGGCCCATGAGGTCAGAGCTCAACGACTAGAGCGGCTGACTTGTTGCTGAATCCCTCAGCAGGTAACAGGAGCTCCTACGGAAGGGATGAATCCATCTGCCTAATGTGCACGGTGGTCACTGAGACTAAGACAGATAGACATGTGGACAGGATCCAGGTCTGAATGGGAGCCAGGGTTGGAGGAATAGAACTTTAGCAGACCCTAAGAGCCTGGATTGTTTCTTTGATCCATACATACTGCTGACAACAGCTGGGCCTTCTTTTCCTATTTTATCCCTAAAGATGCAAGAATAGAATCTTAGATTTCTTGTTTTATGCCAAAGTAGAATTGCTTCCACTTTAGTATTTGCCAGATAATTTTATGCATTGTCTTATCTACATGGGGAAAATGGAATGGTTTAGTGAGCCCCACTGACATAAGAAATGCCCTCTAGATATAAGAATCTAAGCAATGTAAATGTGTAGACTCACTCCAATTGCAATGCTGGATAATGTGCCTGATACTGTTATGTAATAGTACAGATAATTTCTGATGAGCATCTAGTTGTGTGCTGATAGGTTTGATGTTTTTCCTAAAGGGAAATGAGGGAAGATTTAGTAACTTTTACAGAGCAATGCTTGAAGTAATATCTGTACCAGATTTCATAGCATCATTTATTATGTATTCAGCAGCCTATGTAATAAAGTCATACTGCACTTGTTTAGAGAAACTAGAAATTGGTTTCCAGACTCTATATAATTAATTAAAAATTTTTTAATTGTGTTAAAATATGCATAACATAAAATTTACCATTTTAATCAGTATTAAGTATGCAGTTCAGTGGCATTAAGTACATTCACACTGTTGTGCAACCATCACCCACCATCCATCTCTAAAACTTTTTCATTATCTCATATTGAAACTCTGTGCCAATTAAACTCTTCATTCTTTCCTCCCCCTAGCTCCTGATTACCTCTATTCTCTTTCTGTCTCTATGAATTTGATTACTCTAGGTTCCTCATATAAGTGGAATCATACAATATTTATCTTTTTGTGTCTTGTTTATTTCACATAGGATTATGTTCTCAAGGTTCATCCATGTTGTAGCTTGTATTAGGACTTCATTCCTTTTAAGGCTGAATAATACTCTATTGTATGTATATACTTATTTTGTTGGTTTATTCATGTGGATGGACATTTGCGTTGTTTTCACCTTTTGGCTATTGTGAATAATGCTCTTATGATCACTGATATACAAATATCTATTCTAGTCTCTATTTTAAATTCTTTTTTACACTCAGAAGAGGAATTTCTGGATCAAATGGTAATTCTATGTTTAATTTTTTGAGGAACCACCATACTATTTTTGACAGTGGCTATACCATTTTTGTATTCCATCAGCCATACACATGGGTTCCAATTTCTCCAAGTCCTTGCCAACACTTTTTATTTTCTATTTTTTTGATAATAGCTATCCTACTTGGTGTAAAGTGGTATCTCATTGTGTTTTTGATTTGCATTTCCCTAATGATCAGTGATGTTGAGCATTTTTCATGTGCTTATTGACCATTAGTATATCTTGTATGGACAGATGTCTATTCAAGGTCTTTGCCCATTTTTGTGTTGTTTGGTTTTTTGTTGTTAAATTTTAGAAGGTCTCTGTATATTTTGTATAGTAATTCCTTATCAGATATGTAATTTGCCAATATTTTCTCCCATTCTGTGGGTTGCCTTTTTACTCTGTTGATAGTGGCCTTTCTATGCACAAAAGCTTTTAATTTTGAAGCATAATTTATCTATTTTTTTGTTGTCTGTGTTATAAACCAAAAAATTATTGCAAAATTCAATATCATGAAGATTTCCTTCTATTTTTTCTTCCAAGAGTTTTATAGTTTAGGTCTAACATGTAGGTCTTTGACCCATTTTGAGTTAATTTTTGTATGTGGTGTCAGGTAAGGGTACAACTTCATTCTTTTGCATGCAGATATCCAGTTTTCTCAGCACCATTTGTTGAAAAGACTATTCTTTATGCATTGAATGGTCTTGGCACCCTTGTTGCAAATCATCTGACCATATGTGAGGATTTATTTCTGGGCTCTATATTCTATTCCATTGGTCTGTTTGTTTTTATGCCAGTACCATGCTGTTGTGATTACCGTTGCTTTATAGTACGTTTTGAAATCAGGAAGTGCTAGAGACCTCCAACAATGTTCTTTTTCAAGATTGTTTTGGCTACTTCAGGTACTTTGAGATTCTGTGTGAATTTTAGAATGGATTTTTCTATTTCTGCAAAACCATCATTGGGATTTTGATAAGGATTTCATTGAATCTGTACATTACTTTGGGTAGTACTGACATTTAATTGATTTTTATATAATAATCATAACAATAAAAAAATTTACTGAATGTTTCTCATATGCTAGAAGCTCTGCTAAGCACTTTACATGAATTATCTAATTTAATTTTTGTGACATCAAGAGGTAGGAAATATTAATATCTCCATTTTACCAATGGAGAAACCCAGGCTTAATGAGATAAAGTTCCCAAGGTCTCACACTTGATGAGTGGTTGTGCAGTGTCATCGTGAGACCTGGATGTCTGATGCCAGAGCTCACCTAAATGACTTACCGCAGATTCTGCAGCATGTTCAGGGAGGCACTGGGGCTGGTGTCTGGGCCAGCTGTACAAATTCAGACAGCAGTTGCCGAATTATGACCTGGACCCCATCAGTATGTGCCTGGTCCCTGCAGACCTCTTCTCATAGCCAAGAGCACTTGCTGCCCATCAGCAGGCATAGCCTCACTCCAGGGCCCTGGCACACAAGCCCCACTCTCATAAGAGCTTGCTCCTGAGATCATGGGATGACTTAGGCACGGCTTCCTCTCAACCCCCACAGCACCTTGTACATCTCCAAGATAAATTGTTGTATTATAATCTTTTGACATAAGTGCCTTTGCCCTAACAGCTCTTGAGCACACTGAGTTCAAGAATCATTTCTTTTTCACTTTTCTGCCTCCTGAATTGAGGAGTGTTTGGACTATTATAGGATCTCAGTAATTATTTGATATTTTTCAAATACACACATATATAAGCATAAGTGTATATACATATACACAGTATATATCACATCAATTTATCTTGAATATATATACACTCAACTACAATTCTATTACTCTGGAGGAAGAAGAGAATAGTTTTCAGTGGTCAGTGAGCAGTTTCAGCTACACTTTGTTCCTAGTTATAATTTCCATCTTGTATTCTAATTCTGATGTCTAGAACCTGGTTTTGACTCCTTGAGGCTTGTGCTGGAGACTTTTTTCCTGTGTAAAACCCACTGTACTCCTCTGAGTAGTCCTGAGTCCCAGCATCCCTCTTGTCACCATGTTCTGAGGCTCAGAGTCCGGCACTTCAACTCTGCTGTCAGCTGTGGGTTGACTCCCCCAATGCTGTCTTTCCACCACATCTGCCACATAAACATCAGCTCCTGGTCTCTTTCTCACTGTCTTCTGGGCTTCTGGGAAATCCTCTAGCATATGTTGATATTCCTGGAGACTATCTGTGCTTGTGGACCTGTACCCTGCATGACACATTCACCTGCCAGACTGGGTCTCCTCTCATACCTTTCATAACTGGAGGGACTGTCCCTTCAGTGCCCTCATACACATATACATACCCTGAGCTCTAGATGGCTGCCTGCCTTGTCAACCTAACAGTTGTAGTGGCTTTTTAAAATTTGGGGGGTCATGAATCCATTTTGAGCAGCTGATGAGAACTATAAGACTTCTCTGCAAAAAAGATGTGTTTAACTAAAAACAAAATTTTGCATTTCATTTCAGTTAATGGGTTTACAAACTGAAGATCCAGAGACCTGGCAGATTTGAGGTGGGTGAGGCACCAGGAGTAGGGCAGCCACTAAAGCCACCATCATGGAGGCAACAGTTGTCATCTCAGTTGTTGTTCCTACAAGATGGGAAATGGATGAAGACTTTTGTTTGTGATGGAGGACTGCTAACTCTGGGTGCTTATTACTCAGTGGGATAAGAGTCCTTTTATATGTGATTTTTTTGTATGTATAAAAGGAGTTTTCGAAAATCACAGTCTGTAAAGTAGTTTCATGAATAGCTTACAATGTTGCGATTACTGAATAAGAGAAAGGAGTATATTCTACCTGTCACCAGGGGACAATTGCCACCTTCTGCTTAATGACTTTGGTGTTGAAAAGAAGCACGGGCAAAGTGAAAAAACCCACAATCAAGCTTTTAAATATGTGTCAATAACCATGAGTTCACGGGGAATGGAAAGGAGGGAATTTGAATAATCTTAAGCAGAAATTGCTTCAGAATTATTTTTTAATGTCAGTTTTGCCAGAGATTCTGAAGATTGAGCCAGAAAAAAAAGCAAACTCAGAAAGAATGTTTGGACTTCATTGCTGTTCAAAGGAAAAGGAAGAATCTTGTGGAAGTTTGAACGGAAGTATTCCAAATCATTCTTTCACACAGAAGTGAAACAGCCCTGGATAAACAATTCTGAGGCAGATTTGGTGAAGGCTTTTTGATATTTTGTGGGTTAGTAATGAAGACTAAGTCTACCGAGGATATGTAATATATTCATATGTCAATATTATAGAGTGCTTACGTATTCCCATTTTGCAAACTATTGTCTTTATAGTCATGGGATACTAGTAAGAATCCAGGAATAGATGACTAATTCATGTGAAACCAAGTATCACGGGCCACCAGAACAACAACAACAATGTTCATTGAAAAGTTAATTTCCTTAACAGTTTCAGATACTGGAGAAGAATCTGATTTGTCCATGACAAACAGCTTAATCTTGAAAGAAAACAAATATGTCTTTGTAGTATAAAATGAGAATTCATAGAGAATTTATATTTTCTGTTGATAACTAAGGCAAAAGCCTTCTCTTGAATGAATTTAGTAATTATTTCCATTTTGTTTTATATAAAATTACAGTCTAAGATTTTTAAAATAATTTATTGTTCAGCTTTTTTATGAGTCATGAGAATCTAGAGCTCAATTATAATTATGTATTCCTTTATTAAAGTGATGTGAAAAATAAAGAAATTAATAAGTATCTTTTTCATGCACATTTCTGCATTCCTTGCTTAAGCATTCTCATCTTTCAATTTCAAGAAGGAAATATTCCTCTTTTTCTTTCCCCCCAAAATTCTGGTTTTGCTTATGTCAGCATAAATAGGAGAAGCTCATAGAGTATGCAAATGAAGAACGTGGTCGACTCCCAACTACTCACCAGTACATGATTTCTCTCTACCTTGGGGCATTTGGGAGAGTTACACTTCTCAGTCCCTTCCCTTGTATTGGGGTGGTACTATGTGACTGTTTTCAGCCAGTAAGTTATGGGTCACTTCTAGGGTTAAGCATTTACTTGCTGGTTGTAGACCCACCAGAGAGTTCTTCTGCTACCACAGTAACAATGGAAGCATGTGTAGAGGTGGGTGCACCTTCAATACGCATCAGTGAGGGACTGTGATGAACAGAGCAATGAGCAGAGCTCCTGCTAACCCACATTGGTCATGCGGCATAAGCTAGAAAGAAAGGTTTGTTGTTGTTGAAATTTGGGGATTATTAGCACAGTGCAACCTTAGTGATTTTAATGAATAAAGAGAGAACAACTAATACTTGCTAATAATAACAATTTCAATAAAGCAATTGGTAATAATTCAAAGACAAACTGATATGGATTTGATGGTACTGTATGTCAGACACTTAAAACTATCCTATGAGGTAGTTATTCATATGATTCCTGTTTTATAGACGAGGAGATGGAGACACTGAGAGATTAAATAACAAGCTCAGCCAATTAAGAGGCATTAAAATGAGGATTTGAATCTAAATAGATTTACTGCCTAGTTTAACTATTAACCAGAGTGACCCACTGATAACTCTCCAAGTGTACCTTCCAAGATTTCATCAGTATGCCCTAGGGAAAATGATGTTCTTGGCAATAACTGTAGTAGTTCTATCTTTTAGTCAATAATTACAGATGAGAAACATTTAACTGTAAGGTAGTTTTCTACTCCCTTAATAAAAGCATATATAAACCTTTCAAAGTTGAACAAACATTTAGGAAATATCTACTATGAACTAGGCATTCTACCAGGTGCATTTTACCTATGTTTTTCACTTATCCCTTTTTGAAATCCTTTCAAGTATGCTATTATCACCCCTACTTTATAAAGAAAGAGATTAAGACCCAAGGAAGATATGTGACTTGCCCAAAAACTCCGCTTGTAGGTGGTGGAGCCAGAGTTCAAACCCTGTTCTATTTGACTCAGAACCCCAGGCTTTTTTATTGGGAGATAATTCATGCAAATAAACATAGTAAATGAAGCAAAATTCTGTTAAGTAGCTTCTTTCAGGATGGAATGGGCCTTGAACAAAGTTGGCTTAGGGGACTGTGAGAATTTCTGCCAGCTCTGGATTCTTGGCAGTCGGAGCGAGTATCATCGTGCTGGTTCAAAGCATATGCCGTGTTCAGGCTAGCAACCCAGCAGCACTCAACTGTGAAATGACTCTCCCTGAAGTCCTTGAAGTGAAAGTTCAGGAGAGATTTCCAAATATGCCTGAAATGACACTGCAAAAGTGACAAACATGCCACCTATTATGGCTTCGCGTTATTCCAAAGGTTTCATCTTGAAGGAGGTATTCTCTCTTTAGAATAGAACTTAGAGTAAGCTCCAGGACCTTGGTCGACTGTAACTTCCTGGTTTCCACAGCACTCTGATTAATGTTTCAGAGCACGATCTGACTTCTGTCCTTCATTGAGAACTCTACTACAGACTTCCTTCTGCCTTTACATTTCCAAACCCTAATTTTAAAAAAGCCGGAAGTGAATATTTTCATACTTTGCCCTTTCACCATATGACCTACTTGTTTGCAAAGTTGGCATCAAGACCAACTGTCCACTAAAATTCAGATTTAAATTCAATGTGAACACAAGATTGCCACAGGAGCCATAGTAAAACAAGGAGGACTTGATTCCTATTATACCCAACCTTAAACATATTTGGTTTGTCAGTGCACGTCCTCAGCAAGCTGGCAGTGCCTTGCTCCAGTTGTGATAACAGTCTATTTTATCATAATACAAATAAGTAGAAAGCCCTGCCCTTGACTTACTCTGAATTTCAAAGTTTCTTTATGGAATGTTCTGAATTCCTGACACCTCTCTCCTTGTGAAATGCTTACCTCAGCTTCTTTACACAGTTCCTATCAAAGTTCAGGACTAGTTATAACCTTGACTCTCTTTTTGAAACTAAATCAAATTCAAAAGTGTCAATGTCTTTAAGATTCCTTCTGCGAGTGGCATTTGGAGTCCTCTTGGATGCTTTTACAAAGCTGAAATTTCCTGGTAGGAGAATCTGAGAATTGCTGACAAGATAGAGAAATGCGCAGTGTCT
>JAQIFY010001047.1:0-14518 GCA_028533085.1 Varecia variegata | reverse complement strand
CTGAAACCCCGACACTTTGAGAGGCTGAGGCAGGAGGATCACTTCAGCCTAGTAGTTTGAGGCTGCTGTGAGCTATGACTGTGCCAATGCACTTCAGCCTGGGTGACAGAGTGAGACCCTGTATCTAGAAGAAAAAAAAAAAAAAAAAAGAATTCTACATCCAGCAAAACTATCCTTCAAAAATGAAGAAGAAATTGAGACATTCCCAGATAAATAAAAACTGAAAGAATTGACCACTAGCAGACCTACTCTACAAGAAATACTAAGGGAAATCTTTCAGGCTGAAAGAAATGCAAGGACACTATACAGTGACTTGAATCCACATTAGGAAATAAAGAAGACCAATAAAGGTAACCATATAGGAAAATATAAAAGACAGCATAAGTGTATTTTGTTTGTAACTCTTTTCTTCTATCTGATTTTAAAAACAATGGCATAAAGTGATAATTATAAAACTATTAGGCTTCTAATGTATAAAGATGTAATTTGTATGACAATAATAGCACAAAAAGGGAGAAGGGAATGGAGCTATATGAGAACAAGGTTTCTGTATACTATTAAAATATAAATATTATAAACTCAAACTATATTATTTTAAATTAAAATGTTAAGACCAGGTACACTGGCTGACACCTATAATCCTAGCACTCTGGGAAGATGAGGCAGGAGGATCGCTTGAGTTCAGGAGTTCGAGATCAGCCTGAGCAAGGGCAAGACCCAGTCTCTACTAAAAAATAGAAAAATGAGCCGGGTGCAATGATGCATGCCTGTAGTCCCAGCTACCGGGGAGGCTGAGGCAGGAGGATCACTTGAGTCCAGGAGTTTGAGGTTGCAGTGAGCTATGATGACGCCATTGCATTCTAGCCCAGGTGACAAAAGCGAGACTCTGTCTCAAAAAAAAAAAAAAAAAAAGATATATGTGGAATATATTTCAGAAAGAGTATAGAGGAATCATTGACCAATTTGATGCAAAAAATTTAAAAAAGAAAAATATAAATATCCTAAATGTATGAAACTAGCTAAGTGGAAGCAATGATCACAGTGAGAGGTCTCAAAACATCAAGAAAGTCACCTGGTCAAAGAGGCAAGATGAGTTTGTTGGGGATCCGCTGATCGTGAGGAAGCTTAGACCACTGAAAAGGTATCACTTTCACTTCCAGTAATGACTATGCGGGATCCTACTGGACTCACCCACACAGAGAAAACAACTATAAAATCTAGACATAATATAAAAAGAGCTACCTGAAAGCACTGGAAAGTGAAGGAAAACAGGCAGATTCTGGAAAAAGAGAGCTGTGAAGTGAGTTTCCATTTTCAAGGTTCAGGGGTCAAGTACAGTCAGAATGGTGAGGGAAACAGAAACACTGGTGGAGAAAAACAGTCTTTCTGGCTTGGGGAACCAGAAGAGTAACGAAGCCCAGGAAACCTTAGCCTCTGGCGAAGAGGGAAGAAGACTCCCAAAGGAAAAGAGACAAAAAAAGGATACTCAAGTTCTTCCCAAAAAAATAAAAAACTTCTGTCTACCCAAACCTTTAGATAACCCCTGAGTCACATATACACGCAAATTCAAAGCAGTTCAACAAAAAACAAAACATCTGAACTGATACCAGAGCTGCCACTCAAGAAACAGAATTTGCAGTTCTATTCTAACCATGATAATTACCTGCCAAACAACATCAACAACAATGGGAAACTTTCTCAAGAGAAAAAAAAATCAACTCTGAAAAGTATTCAGATAAACCAATAAATGGTAGGAAAAGATTAACTGAAGAACAAAAAATAGAGAAGACAAAAAAATAATAAAATGGCAGATAAAAAATCAACAGCATCAATAACTGTATTAAGTGTTAATGAACAGAAATTCCAATTAAAAGGCAGAAATTGACAAGACTGATTGAAAAGGCAAGACACAACTGTATGCTGTCCAAAAAAGATAAATTTTAGATGTAAAGGCATAAAGAAGTTGAAAATATATGGAAAGAAAAGGATACATAACACAGAATAAGTAAAAAAAAAGCTGGAGTGCCCATATTAATATCAGACAAAATAGATTTTTTTTTTGAGATGGGGTCTCACTCTGTTGCCCAGACTAGACTCCCACAACTAGGCTCAAGTGATCCTCCCATCTTAGCCTACTGAGTAGCTGGGTCTACAGGTACGTGCCACAGCTCCTGGCCTAGACAAAATAGATGTTAAGACAAAAATTACTACTAGAGGTAAACAAATAACATTGCATGGTGATGAAAGGATCAGTTCATCAAGCAGACAAACAGTATGTTATATGTTAATAATAGAGCTTCAAAATACATGAAGCAAAACTTGACAATATTAAAGGGATAGACAATTCCAAAATCTTAGCTGGAGATTTTAAGTTCTTATTGCCAGCAACTGAAAGAATAACTAGATTAAAAAGGTCAGCAAAGACACAGATGATATGAGCAACACGATCAACCAGCTGGACTTAATTGATATCTACAGAACTACACCCCACAACTGCACAATACATGTTGTTTCCAAATGCTCATGGTAGATGAACCAGGAAAAGCCATATGCTGGGCCATAAAACTAGCCTCAGTATATTTAAAAGCATTAATAGCATAAAGAATATGTTCTTTGACTACAATGGAATTAAATTAGAAATCAACAATAATAAGATAAATAAGAAAACATAAATATTTGGAAATTAAACAACAAACTTCTCAATAATCCATGGATCAAAGATGTACTAACAAGGAAAATTAGAAAATATTCTGAACTTAATGATAATGAAAATATATGTCAAAATTCATGAGATGCAGCAAAAACAGTACTGAGAGAGAAATGTTCAGCTTTAAATGCTCATATTTTTTAAAAAAGAAAGATCTAAAGTCAATGGCCTTTGTTCCCATCTTCAGAATTGAAAAAGAGAGCAAATTAAATGCAAAGTAAGTAGAAAGAAAGAAATAATAAAGAGCAGAAATCAGTGAAAGAGAAAATACACAGCAATACAGAAAATAAATGAGACTAATAACTGATGGTCTAAAAAGATGAACAGAATTTATATGTAGACTGATAAAAGAGAAGACACAAATTAACAAGATCAGGAATAAAAGAAAGAACATCACTACAGATGCTTCAAGATATTAAAAAGGATAACAAGAGGCTGGGCACGGTGGCTCCCTCCTATAATCCTAGCACTCTGGGAGGCCGAGGCGGGCAGATTGTTTGAGCTCAGGAGTTCGGGACCAGCCTGAGCAAGAGCAAGACCCAAGACCCTCTCTCTACTAAAAATCGAAAGACATTATATGGACAGCTAAAAATATATAGAGAGAGAAAAATTAGCCGGGCATGATGGCGCATGCCTGTAGTCCCAACTACTCGAGAGGCTGAGGCAGGAGGATCGCTAGAGCCCAGGAGTTTGAGGTTGCTGTGAGCTAGGCCAACGCCACGGCACTCTAGCCTAGGCAACAGAGTGAGACTCTGTCTCAAAAAAAAAAAAAAAAAAAAGATAATAAGGCAATATTAGTAACAACTTTATGCCAATAAATTTGACAACCTAGATTAAATAAAAAATTAATTGAGAGAAACAGTTACCAAAACTGATCCAAAAGGAATAAGAAAACTTGAATAGCTCTATAAAAATCAAAGAAATTGAATTTATAATTAAAACTTTCCCACAAAGAAAAGTGCAGGTAAAGATGGAGGAGAGGGGGGAGGTGAAGAGAAGGGAAGGGAAGGGGAAAGGGAAAGGGAAAGGCAAAGGGGAGGGGAAGGGAGGGAAGGAAGGAAGGGAGGGAGGGAGGGGAAAGAGAGAAAGAAGGAAAGAAAGAGAAGAAAGGAAAGAAAGGGCATATACAAAAGAAAGGAAGAAGTAGAACTGTGATTACTTGCAGACAACATGATCATGTGCACAGAAAATCCTAAGGAATCTGCAAAAAAAACCTACTAGAACTTAAGAGTTTAACAGAGTCACACACACAAACTACAAAACTACATCGTATTTCTATAGATACTCAATGAATTAGAAAATGAAAAAAATTAATCCATTTATAATAGCATCAAAAAACAATATTTTTTCTTTCTTTTTTTTTTTTTACACACGGACCTTAGAGAATGCAGGAAACAAAAGATACAGGAATAAATTTAACAAAAGATGTGTAAGTCCTGAACATTGAAAACTACAAAAAGTTGCAAAGGGAAATAAAAGAAGGCATAAATAAATGAAGAGATATACCACATTCATGGATTATCAAGACTCAATAACATTAAGATGGCATTCTCTCCAAATTGGTCTAAAAACATAATGCAATCTCATTAACATCCAGCAAAGTTTTTTGAAGAAATTGATAGGCTGATTCTATACCTTACATAGAAATGCAAAGACACAGAATAGCAAAAACAACCTATAAAAAAAAGAACAAGGTTGGGGGATTTATAATATCTGATGTCAGACTTACTATAAATGTACAATAATTAAGACATTTTGGTTAGGGCATAAAGGTAGACACTTAGGCCAGGCACAGTGGCTCATGCCTGTAATCCCAGCACTTTGGGGGGCCAAGGTAGGTGGATCACTTGAGGCTGGGAGTTCGAGACCAGCCTGGGATGGGCAACATAGTGAGACCCCATCTCTCAAAAAAATAAAATTAGCTGGGTGTGGTGGCACACACCTGTAGTCCCAGCTACTCAGGAAGCTGAATGGGAGGTGAGAGGATTGCTTGAGCCAGGAGGTCAAAGCTGCAGTGAGCTATGATTATGCCGCTACACTCCAGCATGAGCAACATAGGGAGACCTTGTCTCTTTAAAAAAAAAAAAAAAAAGAAAGAAAGAAAAGAAAGAAGGACATATAGATCAATGAAATAAAGAGTCTAGTAATAGCTCCATACTTACATGATCAAATGATTTGTGACAAAGGTGCCAATATAATTCAACAGGGAAAGGATAGTCTTTTAAACAAATGTTGCTGGACTTTGGCTATCTATGTAGGAAAAAAATAAATAAACCTTGACTCTTATCTCATACAATATGAAAAATTAACTCAAAACAAATTATAGACCTAAAGGTAAAAACTATAAAAATTCTAGAAGAAATCATAGGAGAAAATCTTTGTAATCTTGGGTAAGACAAAGATTTAAGAAAACAGGACATAAAAAGAACGAATATGAAAAGAAGTCAAAGAAAAAACATCTAGCAAGCAGCTGGACATAAGGTATCATAACTTAGTAATAGGACTGGACTTATTGCTTTTGGGGTATTCTCATGGTGCTTTGTTCATACTCTTTTGCAACCTATATCACAGAAAAATCATTCTTTCATTCAGACAAAACAGACATGAATAAAAGACTCTCCATCTACTCTGGAGCCTTTGAATCTTTACATGAAAAATTAATACTTAAGGAGAAAGACAGAAATTGGAAGGTAGCTTTTCCCATATCAAACTAGATAACAATAACATTTCAGAGAAAGACTTTATAAAGGCAAAACACTATAATGAAAAAGCCAGAGTTAGAAAAGTCAAAATTAAAAGAAAAAAGAATTGGTAAAATTTCACCAAATATATCTTTATGACAAGAGAGTATAAGAGAACCTTCTTTTACATAATGAGTATATTCCTAGAAAAATAAGTATAAAATCGAATTTTTATAAAATGAAACATTTTTATGCAGTGGTAAAAATTTCTTTATCAATCAATTTCATTACCATACTGTTTAGAAAGATCCTATTATGATTTCAATAATGAACTCTATATTTTATATATTTATGGATGTTCCTAAGTTAGGTTTGCCTAAAGCTACATATGGAGCTGAAATATTAATGCACATTTTAAGGAAATAATAACCTCACTTATGAGGAGAAAAATCAGAGACAAACTTAATAGAAATTATCCCATAAGGCTGATTTTTCTTCTATAATAGTAAAAGTACATTTTTTTAAGAGATGGGGTCTCACTATGTTGCCCAGGGTGGTCTTAAACTTCTGGGCTCAAGCAATCCTCCTGTCTTCAGCCTCCCCAGTAGCTCAGATTACAGGAGTGAGTCACTGCACCTGGCTAAAAGTACACTTTTTTTAGCCATTTTTTTTGTGTCACAGAAGTGACAGAAGAAAGTGGAAATGACATAGAAAAATGAAAAAGTTTAAAGATGTTCACAAATATAGAAAGGAGACAAATGGATCAAAAAAAGGAAAAGAAATGATACTTAACTTAAAAATTAAGTGCTCTATATTTATAAGGCTCATTGATTGCATCAACCATAGTTGTGGAAGGTGGTGGGAGGGGAGGCCAAGTCTTGCTAGAATAATCTACTAATCCGAACCTTCAGTAAAAATGTCACAATCATAACTATTACTTACCAAACATCTCTATAAAAGTAACAAATTATCTCTAATTCTTTTTTTTTTTTTTTTTTTTGAGACAGAGTCTAGCTCTGTTGCCCGGGCTAGAGTGAGTGCCGTGGCATCAGCCTAGCTCACAGCAACCTCAAACTCCTGGGCTCAAGCAATCCTTCTGCCTCAGCCTCCCGAGTAGCTGGGACTACAGGCATGCGCCACCATGCCCGGCTAATTTTTTCTATATATATTTTTAGTTGGCCAGCTAATTTCTTTCTATTTTTAGTAGAGACGGGGTCTCACTCTTGCTCAGGCTGGTCTCGAACTCCTGAGCTCAAACGATCCGCCCGCCTCGGCCTCCCAAGTACTAGGATTACAGGCGTGAGCCACCTCTAATTCTTAAACAATAACCTTCCAAGATAGGTATTATTATACCCATTTGTCTTAATGTCAGAGAGGTAAAGAGATTTACTCAAAGCCTTACTGTCATTAATAGAGGAGTAAGGGCTGGGCATGGTAGCTCACATCTATAACCCCAGCACTTTGGGAGACCGAGGTGAGAGGATAGCTTGAGGCCAAGAGTTCAAGAGCAGCATGAGCAACATAGCAAGACCTCGTTTCTCTGGAAAAAACAAACTTAGCTAAGTGTGGTGGTACCTGCCTGTAGTCCTAGCTACTCGGGAGGCTGAGGCAGAAAGATCACTTGAGCCCACAAATGGCTGCAGTGAGCTATGATCATGGCACTACACTCCAGCCTGGGTGACAGTGTGAGACTCCATCCCTTAAAAAAAAAAAAAAAATAGGAGCAGGAAAGTGAACTTAGGTGTGCCCTTTGAAAACAGTATTCTAACTCTCAAATGGTGTCATATGCAATATTTCTAAACAGTTTTTGTTTCATTTATGATAATCATGGTTATAAAAGAAATCCTTTAGGGAATTACAGAATAGTAAACACTTTACAAGGCAGCAGCAATACTGGAAATTCTACTAAATGAGGCCAAAAAAGATCCCCCCAAGTCAAAGGATAAAGCATTATGACATATTATTAATAATACAGTAAGAACCTATTTTAAATCTCTAGAAAATATCCATTATCTTTGTTAACCCAACAGAAAGCTAAGAATGGGATCAAATGGCTTCGTGGTTCTATAGAAAATATCTCAAACACTTCAGTCACATCTTTTTTTGGTATATATTTAAAGTGTACAACACAATGATTTTATATACTTATACACAGTGAAATGGTAACTGTAGTCAAGCAAATTAACATATCCATCATCTCACATTGTAACCCTTTCTGTGTCTGTGTGCTGTAAGAGCATCTAAAATCTACTCTCTTAGCAATTATCCCAAATACAATACAGTATTATTAACTATAGTTCTCAAATTGTACATCAGGTTTCTAGACTTATTCATCCTACATATCTGCAACTTTGTATCCTCTGACCTGCATCTCCCCATTTCCTCCCTCCAACCTTCTCCGCCAGCTTTAGTCACACCTTAAGAAATTGGGTTTTTTTGTTTATTTTTTTTATTTTTTTTAATTTTATTTTTATTTCAGCTTATTATAGGGGTACAAAAGTTCTGGTTAGATATATTGCCCATGTCCCTCCCATTCCCCCGAGTCTGAGCCTCAAGTGTGTCCATTCCCCAAACAGTGCACATCGCACTCTTCTTGTAGGTATACACACATCCCCTCCCCCACCCCATCCCCCCAAGTCAGAAATTCAAGCGTGCCCATTTCCCAGACAGTGCGCATTGCACTCATCATGTAGGTATACACCCATCCCCTCCCCCCAACCCCCACCTCTGTCCAATACACAATTGGTGTTATTCCCAAATGTGCACTTAGGTGATGATCAGGGAAACCAATTTTCTGGTGAGTACATGTGCACACCTTAAGAAATTGTTTATTAAATAAACTAGGGATTAGGCTGGGAGTAGGCACACTGAAAATAAAGTGCATACAAAACAAAGGTTATAACTGAAGTCTTGCACTATTCAAGGGAATACAGATAATTATAATGATTTATTAGAAAAAACAAGAAATTTCCCTGAAAAAATATTCTGAAAAAAAAACAGTCATTGACAGGGAATTTATCTTAAATTGAAGGAAAGAAACATGATCATCATACCTCATGTAAAACATCTGTTCAAAACAAGATGTCCAAAACCTATATAAATAACTAGAATGTATCCTATCAAGAGGCTGAGTGAAAAGAAAAAAATTCAAATCTCAAACATACACGAAAATAATTAAACTTGAACAGAGAAAGCACACTTCTACAACATAGAAAAGGAAGCCATTCCCCTAGTGTTCCAACTCAATGAAGTCAATCTACATTTTGCCAAAGTATAGATTATTAAAATATTAATAACTGCACTAAATCAATAAAATATTACATTAAAATAAGAAGCCAGCACAGAAGATTCTGTGAAAGTAAATAAAATTTCTACCTTTGGCCATTTGGGATTGAGAAGTCGGGCTTTAATTGCATCATCCAGTGCCTTGTCATACTGCTGGATTTTCATGTAGGCTGCAGATCTATTGCTGTATAAGATGCAGTTCTGAGGGTCAACAGCAAGGGCTTCATTATACAGAACAATAGCTGTGTGGAAATCTCCATCATGACAGGCCTGGTTACTCTGACGAACTTTCTCAACAAATTCAGCTTTGCTCAGTACTGGTCCATCAGGACTTCTCTGGCCAATAGTCTTAGCACCAAAGAGAGGAATCTACAAACAAAGAGACTTTGTCAAAGTTCAGATAATCCATATGGGTTCCTCCTCTGTTATGGTTTAGATGTTTGTCCCCTCCAAATCTCATGTTAAAATTTGATCCCAAATGTTGGGGGTGGGCCCTAATGGGAGGTGTTTTGGTCATGGGGGTGGATCCCTCATGAATAGATTAATGCCCCCCCTTGGGAAGGAGGAGTTGAGTGAATTCTCATTCTATTAACTCCTACAAAAGCTAGTTGTAAAAAGAGCTTGGCACCTCCCCACTCTCTCTTGCTTCCTCTTGCCATGTATTCTCTGCACAAACCAGTTCCCCTTCACCTTCCGCCATAAGCAGAAGCAGCATGAGGCCCTCGCCAGAGGCAGATGCCCAATCTTGAACTTTCCAGCCATCAGAATCCTGAGCCAAATACCTTTTTCCTTATAAATTACTCAGCCTCAGCTATTCCTTTATAGTAACACAAAACAGACTAAGACGTCATCTGAACCTCCAACACAAATGTTCTTCCTGATCTGCTTTACATTAGTCAACTTTTGTGCCCTGAAAGACAGCAAACTTTCCTCAAAGCAGCCAACAAACTGTCTTGAATGCATATGTAGATATGTATGATAGTTACATATATACACATATTTATATAAATACATATTTGTTGATGGACACAATGAATGAATGAATGCAAAAGAGTACTCAGGCATTTCCTTGGTAATTTAGAGTTGTATTAGGGAAAAAACAAAATACAAACCTATATAGACAGTATAATCTCAACTATGTTAAGATGACTGTACCTAAAAATAATGAAAAGACGGGTGGAGTGGCATGCACCTATAGTCCCAGCTACTCAAGAGGGGGAGGCGGGAGGATTGCTTGAGCCCAAGAGCCCAAGGCTGTAATGTGCTGCCATCACACCTGTGAATAACCACTGCACTCCAGCCTGGGCAACATAGGAGGACCCCATCTCTATAAAAAGTAAACTGCAATAAAATAATGAACAAGATCAAAATATTAACTATACTGCACTCTAGCCCACATAACAGAGCAAGACCCTGTCTCAAAAAAACATTATGGGGTATTTTAATTTTCTTAAATTTCTCTCCCATATCCAAATGTTAGGCAATGAGCATATGCACATTTTAAAATAAAGAAATAAACTCTTAAAAAATGTTTTGATGTACCACTGAATTTTTTTGGACCAGCAAATGTGGTAACTATAATTTGGATACTACCATGAAACTTCAAAGACAAACACCAGTTTTTGGAGATCACCAAAAGAAAAAATATTCAGCTGTAAGTTGTATTCTGGCAATTTAAGACCTGTTTTTCATGTTGATTTTTCAAAATCACTAAGTTTTCTATGGCCAAAGGGAGTGAATGAGTCAAACATTATTTATTTTTAAAACCTGAAAATTACGGATCGGGCACAGTAGCTCACACCTGTAATTTTAGCTCTTTGGGAGGTGGAGGAGGAAGATCGTATGAGGCCAGGAGTTCGAGACCAGCCTGAGCAACATAGCAAGACCCCGTTCTCTACATAAAGTAAAAAATTAGTCAAGCATGGTGGCACACACCTGTTAGTCCAAGCTACTTGGGAGGCTGAGGCAGGAGAATTGCTCAAGCCCAGGTATTGGAGGTTACACTGAGCTATGAGGACGCCACTGCCACAGAGTAAGACCCTGTCCAAGATTACTGTTGCTCATTTAAAAATATTCCAGTTCGTAGTTTATAGTTCTTATAATCTTCTGAGGTTTGGTTTTAAGAAAGTCTAACTTCATCAGCCCCAAATTGTATTTACTTGTTAATTCCCATAGTTTCATGCCCATGAATAATACTGTAGAAACTAAACCACAAACCATTCATTATAAACTCTGATTTGAAGATTTATCACAACATAATTCCAATATTCATAACCTTTGTATCTTCTACAATGTCTCTTCACTTGAGATGGTTATAAATAAGTCACTACCATTTTATATGGTAAATAGCCAACCTCTTTTAAGGCTAATGGAGAAAATAGTTTTACTTGTTTACTCATAATGACAGAAATTCAAATACATAAGGTCAAAATTAATTATTAAAATTTCAAATTCAACCCACTTACAAATACATGTAATTTAAACAAACATTAAACACACAGATAAGCATGAATAATTTATATCATATGCCATTAAATTTTAAAACCATTATTTTTCAGCAATTATGACAAATAATAAAAATCCCTGAGGCTATTACTGCTCTCTGAACTTACTGGTACTTTCACACCCTCTTTTTTTTGATAAGCTTTGTGAGAGGGGGAACTATGAATAAAAACCACTAAAAGACCTTGTTCCTTTTAAAATATCAATTTTTGTAAAGGTAAAATCATGCCTCTCATACAAACACAAAATGAACATATGTCAAAGACTTTATTTAACTAATTAATTAATGAGTGACCCAGTAAAATATTACAACCACTTCACAGAATTCAAAGTACCACGTATGTAAAGGCAATCACAAATGCTGAAATGGATTTCTAAATACTAGACACAAAACTGGCCTTTTCAAGGGAGAAGGAAAGGAAAATCAATTGCCTCTCTTTCTGGAAAGAATTATTCGCATACCTGCAAACAAGAATCACTTGCACTGCTATCAGTTATCTACAATGTATAAGACTATAAAGTAGCTCAAAGACAGTGAAAGGTGCAAACCTCATAAAATCAGATAAAACAGAAGGGTACACTGAATTCCAGACAACCTAGTTTTCCATTGAAGACATCCAGTAATCTTTTTGGTTCATTTCAAGTCTTTCACAATTTTTCCTGACAGTCCCAACGAACAGTACACTTAGAATGTGGAAAAAGAAGCTATTTTTTATTGAAATAAATATGATTAAAAGGAGTCTGTCATGACATAATTAGAAAGTAGTGGTGCTAGAAACAAACAAAGTCAACCTAACAAGAATTTAGAAATGCATAATTAATGAAAATATAATTCTCTATATTCAGCATCATCCAAGGGAGAGAGAAATGTAGAACGAAGTATAGAAGTATAGGATTCCACTGGGCATGGTGGCTCATATCTGTAATTCCAGCAATTTGGGAGGCTAAGCCAGGAGGATCATTTAAGGCCAAGAGTTCAAGACCACCCTGGGCAATATAGCAAGACCACATCTCTAAAAAATGGAAAAAATTAGCCAGGCGTGGCAGGGCATGCCCGCAGTCCCAGGTACACAGAAGGCTGAGGCGGGAAGATTGCTTGAGCCCAGGAGTTTGAGGTTGCTGTGAGCTAGGCTGACGCCACGGCACTCTAGCCTGGGCAACAGAGCAAGACTCTGTCTCAAAAAAAAAAAATTATGTCAGATATAATTGATACAAAAGATAGTTATAATTGGTCACTATTTGCTTAGTGATCATATAAATCAAAGACAGTCTACTGCAATGGTTAGAAGCACAGAATCCAGAGCCAGACGATAAATTAGAATTCAGGGCAACTCAGCTTCCTAGCTACATGACCTTAATTAAGCAAGGTAGTTAACCTCTCTGTATCTCAGTTTCCTCATACATAAAACAGGGATAATCATATCTACTTCATAAGGTTGTTGTGAGAATCAAATTAGTTAATATATGTAAAGTACTTAAACAGCACCTGACACAGAGTAAGTACAATATAAATGTTAACTATAATAATCTGAAACACCTATACTTACGAAACATTGCTTCCACACAAGTACTCTATAACTTACAGGGTTCCTCCAAATATCTAGTGAAAATTTTATTTTTCATTAAATATATTTGGAATTTGTGGCCAATTACTTAAACAATTATAAATGCTTTTCATAAATCTTTGTGAAGATTAGGAAGCAATGAATTTAATAAAAGCATTATTCAACAGTGGACGAACATTCAAAACTCCTGTTGCTACATAAGCTAAAACCACATGGATCCCAGACAGAACTGAAAACACAAAATATTACATAGAGAAGCAATTGTGTCCGTGGTTTTGGTATCTTCTGTGCAACCTGCTGCAATATAATTTTCTTAGTGATGAGAAACACACAGGGCCAAATGTGCCTGGATTCCAAAATCATAAGGTGACATGCACAATCCTAAGAGGGGAAGAATATACCCAAATGTATGACCAGTTAACTCCAAAATAAAAGGTACAACCCCAACCTAAGTGCCTAGCCTTATTAAATATATATTCCTCAATATCAAATTGCACTAACAAAAAATCAGGAAACTAAGTTCCTAGTAGAAGACAGGTCACAGGAAAAATCTTGTGTTGTCAGTTTCCTCGGTTTTTCTACAATTTGGCACAATAACCTCATAAACCCAAGAAGGTTAACATGCTTATGTTAAAAATGTTATTTACAAAAACAGTTCAGATTGCCTAATATGTTCACGTGACTTTTTTTTTTTTTTTTTTTTTGAGACAGGGTCTCACTCTGTTGCCCAGGCTGGAGTGCAGCAGTGCAATTACAGTTCACTGCAGCCTTGAACTCCTGGCTCAAGCCAGGAGTTCACCTCCCACGTCCACCTCCCACGTCCACCTCCCGAGTAGCTGGGACTACAGGCACATGCTACCACGTCCAGCTAATTCTTTTATATTTTGTAGAGACAGGTGTCTCACTATGCTGCCCAGACCGGTCTCAAACTTCTGGCCTCAAATGATCCTCCTGCCTCAGCCTCCCAAAGTGCTAGAATTACAGGTATAAGCCACCATGTCCAGCCTCTTATCCATCTTAATTTCAGGTGCTTGCTACATAAATGTTTAGTGAAAATTTATTTTGGAAGATGTAAAAGACTCCACAAATCTTTATTCTGCTATTTCTCAAAATATATCCAAGTACTGACAAAATGTTAATTATTAAATTGAAGTAATGAGAAAATATAAACATTTATTACTGAATTCAATCCAATTTTCCCTATGTTTGAAATTTTTTATACACACAGTACATACTCTATTTTAACTATCGGTGTTGGATTTAGTTTGTCTCTCCATAAGACAGCTGTAAATGATAGGATCAAGCAATCCTACTCATTTTACCACATAAAATGAGAAATAAAATAAAAGTGAAGGGGGAGATAAGACTTGAAGAGAATATCTTTAATGATTTTTTTTTGCAGAAGAATCCTAAGGACAATAAATTTAATGATTTTTAAGGGTTAGACTTATTTTCTAATTGACTTTCCTCATTTCTACATCCCTATTGAAATATATTTCACATATCATAAAATTCACTAATTTAATGTATACAGTTCAGTGGCTTTTAGTTTATTCAGACTTTTGCAATCATTACTACATTCTAATTTTAGAATATTTTCATCACCCCTAAAATAAGCCCCATACCCATTAGCAGTCATTCCCTACTCCTCCTCCCTAAGTCCCTGACAAACACAAATCCACTTTCTGCCTCTACGGATTTGCCTATGCTGAATTATTTCACATAAATATAATCATATAATATGTGAACTTTTGTGACTGTTTTCTTTCACTCAGAAT
>JAQIFY010001046.1:0-14520 GCA_028533085.1 Varecia variegata | reverse complement strand
CCTCTTCCCAACTATTCTGCCTGTCTTCCACATTGATGTAAATAGCATCACCATCCACTCAGCTATTCCAACAAACATTCTGAGAGCATATGGATCTCTCCCTTTTCTTCATCTCTCTCACATAAACCATCTACTCTGCAGTCACAGCCTCTGTCTCAACCCAAACATCAGTCCAAACCATAAACATTTCCCATTTGGCTGACAGAAATAGCCATCTTCTCAATTTCATAGTTATCTTTTCATAACCTTTTAAAAATGAAAATCAAAGTCAGGCCATACCCCTCTGTGTTAGATTTCTAGAGTTCCATAACAAATTGCTACAATCTTGGTAGCTTACAGCAAAAGAAATTTATTTGCTCATAGTTTTGTAGGCCAGAAGTATGAAATAAAGTCGTCATCAGAACCAGGTCCTTCTGAAGACTCCAGGTGAGAATGCTTCCTCTTCTATTCCAGTTTCTGGTGCCTCCAGGGATTTCTAGCATTATGACTGCACAACTCCAATCCCTGCTTTTATCTTCACAAGGTTTCTCCCCTGCAAGAGTGTCCCTCAAATCTCCCTTTTCCTCTCTCTTAACAGGACATCTGTTATTGAAGTTAGGAATCACCCTAAATCTAAGATGAACTCATTTTGAAATCATTAACTTAATTATATCTGCAAAAATCCTTTCTCCAAATAAGATCACATCTATAGATTCCTTATGGCCATATTTTTGGTGGGACCACAATTCAACCCATGTGACTAAACATTATTAAACTCTTCAGTGACTTCCCAAAGCCTGAGTCCATGACATTTTTTATTTTAATTGTATAATAATAGTCATAGTTAAGAAATCAAGGGAGCTAGAGCATGAAAAATTACTTTACTAATTTTATATGTATCTTTTATAGCTTCTGTTATAATTTATGTGTTTCTATTTATGACTCAGATTAGATGATCTTTACTTGAGAGCAGATATCATATATTTTTCAGCAGTATAAATCCATGGATCTAGAACATTGACAGCATTCACTAAATATGTTGAACAAATAAATTATGTAATTATCGATGAAAGGAAGAGACGAATAGAAAGGGAGAATCTCATTGGCCCTTTGTAAAATAATTACTATGTGTTCTGCTACTCCCACCATGTTCCAGGAATAACCCTTTTGGAACACCCTGTCTAACTTAATACTCTGGAAAGGGCTCAGATAAATCCTCCTCCCTTATAAATGCACAAAAAACTGAGTATTGACACTGAGGAGAAGAAAACTAATAGTCGGGATTCCTGTTTAGAAACAGATAAAACTGGACCCAAATGTAGCCTTACCCACTCCCTTGTTTCTTCCTAAACAAAAGCATAAAATATTCTAGAGAGATTTTTTAACGCAATAAGTTCTGATTTCACATTACAATTCATCTTTTAGTATTGTATATAAAATATCTATTATATGGTTCAAAGAAAAGTGTGGAACATATCTGATAATATTCAAGCAATAGTATACTAATATTTTAAAACCGAAAGCAGTTTTATATAGCTGTTGATTAATGCAAGATAAAGGGTATTTAACATAATATCCTTCCAAAGTCATCCAAGTGGCAACATAACTAAACATTTTATATTGATTAGTGAGAATTTACAACCTACTGATTGCTATATTGTTCATAGACATTTACCTGAAAAGTCAAATTAATTACCTAAATCTTATACCAAGAAAAAAATTTAAGTCCACTTAATCATGATATATTTTTAATTTTAATTAAATTAATGAAGAAATGGCTTTTAATCTCTTTACAAATAGTTACATTAATCTAAGAAAAATAAATTAAATAGGTTATACTTCATTAATTACAAATATTCTTCTGTCATTGCAATATTCAAATGTTGCTCAACTACTTAATTAGGGTTTTTTCTTTAATCTCAAAAATAAGAAATAATACAAGAATTATGATTGAAAAATGCCTTTTTTTTTAACTTTTACACTTTAAAGAAGACTGAGCAAAGGATAGAAAACCAGTATAACGTAAGCTATCAAAAAGAAAGTAGAATTACATCAAACCCACATAACTTTATATTGTACTACCATTTATTAAATACTCTCTTATAATAGAGAAACTGGATAATTCATTCTAATGTGTATTTTCATTTCATAGGCCAATTTGATAAAAGACTTAAACAGTAAAAATAGAAAGTAAGAAGATTTACTTGGAATTATGGTAACATTTACCTCTGCAGAAAATGTATTTACCACTTTCATAGATACTATTGAGCTCCTAATATGTGAACTATTTTTTGTTAGTGTAATTTATGCCACTGTGGATGTCATATATTCCTTTCCACAAGAAAATCCTTTAAACCCATATGCTTTTAATTGTTTTAATCCCATTCATTCATTCAATAATTATACAGTGAGTGCTTACTACGAGACAGGCATTATGCATTTTTTGGGTGTACAACTGTGAATAGCATATTGCTCAAGCCCTCAATGATTTACTCTGCCCCATTATACACACATTAAGATCATCTATACATTTTTTGTACTTGATTTATGGAATATTTCTTCAATCCAACCTCTTTTTTTCTTTGTACATTGCCACCACCATAGTCCTATCCAGTACCATCCTCTCTGAGATTCAGTCAATAAATTCAAACTCTCCCATCTTATCTCCTCTAAGCCACTCCGTATGTAGTTTATCACCTGTTTAAATCATTTTTCATTGAAATTAGAATGAAATGGAAACTCTGTTCTGATAATCAAAAATGACTTGGCTGGGCGTGATGGCTCACGCCTGTAATCCTAGCACTCTGGGAGGCTGAGGCGGGTGGATCGCTCGAGGTCAGGAGTTCGAGACCAGCCTGAGCAAGAGCGAGACCCCATCTCTACTAAAAATAGAGAGAAATTATCTGGCCAACCAAAAATATATATAGAAAAAATTAGCCGGGCATGGTGGCACATGCCTGTAGTCCCAGCTACTTGGGAGGCTGAGGCAGAAGGATTGCTTGAGCCCAGGAGTCTGAGGTTGCTGTGAGCTAGGCTGACACCACGGCACTCACTCTAGCCCAGGCAACAGAGTGAGACTCTGTCTCAAAAAAAAAAAAAAATGACTTGTAAGATTTAATCTCAGGCATTCATGCCTTCCAACATATTAATATATATGGTATCATACAATTTGCCTATCTCATCCCCACATGGTTCCAATAGCTGGCCTTTGTAATACTTTAAATCGCATTTTATATATTATTTAGACAGAAAAGCCATCTCTGGTAACTCCACCTCCTTAACTCCTTACCTTCTAGAATATTCTCAACCACAGTACCATGCTAGTTTCTTTCATAGTATAAATGAGCAAATGAATTAATAAACTTTCAGTCTATAGGGACTAGAGCTAAAGCTACAAAATTTATAAATAACTAGATAGATATTTATAATTCTGGATGATAAAAGTACTGAAATGGTATGAAGGTATAAGTATAGGTTATACGACAGCTAATAAAATTATTAAACTTAGCCCAGTCCCTAAGTTTCCATAGAATGCATAAACTAGGATCCTAAAGATTAGCTGAAACTAGCTTTCCAAAGCTGGAAGGTTAGGGCTTGAAAAAAGAAGAATTAGAAGCTGTATGAAGAACATATACATTGGGAGTGGATATTGGGAGGATACTGGGAGGTGGGAAAAACAAGCTTGAATTGAGAAGATGAGCAAGGGCTAGACTACAAAATAGCTTGCAATCTATTTAAAGAACCTTAGTCTCAATCCTGGAGACAACCAAGGGCCATTGAATATACTTTAGTTACCAATATCATCAGCGAGTAGAATGAGGTGGAGAGGTGCTGTATTAATTTTCCATTATTTCCATAACAAATTACAACAAATTTAATGACTTAAAACACCACCAATTAATTTATTGTCTCATAGTTTACATGGGTGAAGTCCATGGCAGTGTGGCTTAGTTGGATGTATGCTTAGAGTTCACAAAACTGAAATCAAAATTTTAGCAGGGGAGGTTTCTTTCTTGAGGCTCCAGGGAAAATTATTTCCAGTCTCATTTAAGTTGATGGCAGAAGTCAGTTCCATGTGGTAAAACTGAGATCCCTGTTTCCATGCTGCCTGTCAGTCAGGGGTTGTTCTCAGCTTCTAGAGTCCTGTCTATATTCCCTGGCTCATGGCCACGTACAAAGCCAGCCAGTGACAGTGGGTCAGTTGCCTCTCACACTTAGATTTCTGCCTCATCTCTTGAACATCGCTCTTCTGCCACCCCATTCTGCATTTAAGAGCCTGTGTGAGGACGTTGGGCCCATTTGTATAAGCTAGGATATTCTCTCTAGCTCTCTTAAGGTCAGTTGATTAGTAACTATAAATCCCTTTTCAAAGTCCCTTCACAGAAATATCTAGCTATTATTTGATTGAATAACCAAGGGGCAGATATCTTGAGGGGAATCTAGGATTCTGTGTACAAAAATGAAGCAAGGGAGAGCAGCTATGAAGTCAATGAACTGGTATCAGTAAGATATCATGGTTTCCTGAAATAGGATAGTAGCACTGGGGATGGAGAGAAATGCAAAGATGCAAGTGATATTTAGGTTACTGAATGTAGAAGAAAGCAATTAGTTGGATGTGAGGCATCAAAAATAAATCCATATTCTGGTTTGGGATTTGGGTAGATGGTGGTTACGTTTTTGATTTAACAAACATGTTACAAAAAGTTTAAAGAGCTTTGACTTCAGATGAAACCTACTGAGTTTGTGAAGTCTACTGAGCATCCAAGTGGAAATATCCAAGTAGGGAGATGCATATATGGCTTTGGTACTTAGGAAAAGGGATGGGTTCTGGGAACACACATTTGAGAGCGATTAGTATATACATAATTCGAAACCTTCTAGGGAATAAAGTTCCCCAGGAAAATTTACATATATATTTAGTATTATTCCATATATTTATGTAAATATATAAAGATTTATACATAAATATGTTTATAAATATGCTTATACATTTATGCCTCTAAATACATAAAATTGATAGCATGAGGATTGTGAAGAGGTGTCTAGAATTTGAACGGAAGAGTTGTTACCTTAAAACATCAGGAGGAAGAAGACTTCCCTAACTGTAATGGGAGTAGGTAAAAAAAAAAAAAAAAAAAAAAAAAAACACGTGGATGCAGGTAACTTATCACGTTTTGAGTAAAGAAACTGAAGAAATCATTTTATGGTAGACTTCTGTCTCCTCTGTGTGTTAGAAATCAAGGTCAGAAGGTCAATTCAGATTAAGAAAGAACAAGAAAAAGATGATAAGAAACTGTTCAAAGAATTAACTGGATTTGGTAGCACTATGATCTGAGATATGGGAGACTGACACTCACATTTAAACACCTGATAGGTGCTCATTAAATTCTTGGAAATATTTTGATGGATGTTGGTATATCATATGATTGCTTAGAAAACCAAAATGGTCTCATAAATAAAATGAGACTTCATAGCCTGGTATTCAATGACCTTATTTCACAGTACAAATTTTCATATTTCAATGTTGAAAAGAGGCACACAAAAAACATAGTGTTCCCATGGGCAAGTTTGTACCAAAGACATATTCTGTTTGAGCTATGTTCTTTTTTAAATATTATGCTCTTAATAACAGAAAGCATAACAACTAAAATTTCTTAAATATTTACTGTGCATCAGGCACAAGTTTTCCCATTGACTTGTTATATCTACTTTATCAGTTGCAGGCTGTTAATGTCTATTAGAAAAAATATATATACATTTTAAATTTCTCACATGAAGTTTACTGTAATGCTCATGCATGCTTACTAATTTCAGTGGATTTTTTCATTAAACAAATATTTATTGAACACCTACCATATGTACCATTTTCCTTTCATATGTGTGAAGCCCTATGATGTTTTCTTCTAATTTATTCTAACTCATTTTTAAACATTTATCATAATAAAAAAATAGTTTTTACAACCCATTAAGCATTGATATATGTCTGAAGGCTGATGTTAGTCCAACATTGTCATTCTATAGGTGAATTGAGAACCATAGCTATTGCGGAGCTTAACCAAGGTTATACGATTGGATAGTGATAGCATTTTATTCAGTGGCCAGACCTACAAACCAAAGTTTATCACCTCAGTGATTCACAAACTTGCTTATTTATCAATTTTACATCAAGTAGATGTTAACATGGAGATTTCAGCCTCCTCCCCCAGGAAATGCTGAGTAAGCTAATTTTTCCTAAATCTAATATTGTTTATTATTTTATTTTAATGTGAATCTAAGCTAACAGAAGTTTATTAGAAAAATGGAGCCTCCAAACAGACAACTAGACTGGATAGTTTTTTCCATGCTTTGTCTTAGGATTTCTCCCACTAGTAGATAATCTCCCTGCATGTTTTTCAAGTGTCAAAGTTTATAGTAAAATAGTTATAATTTCTGATTGAAAGATGTTTATTAAGGAAGAACAAAACAAAAAATATACATTACATTATATATAAGTACCCTATAAATACATATTGCTCTTTCTAAAAGAGGCTACCTGGGGCCGGGCGCGGTGGCTCACGCCTGTAATCCTAGCACTCTGGGAGACTGAGGCGGGTGGATCGCTCAAGGTCAGGAGTTCGAGACCAGCCTGAGCAAGAGCGAGAACCCGTCTTTACTAAAAAAAATAGAAACAAATTATCTGGCCTACTAAAAATATATATAGAAAAAAAAATTAGCCGGGCATGGTGGCGCATGCCTGTAATCCCAGCTACTCAGGAGGCTGAGGCAGTAGGATTGCTTGAGCCCAGGAGTGTGAGGTTGCTGTGAGCTAGGCTGACGCCACGGCACTCACTCTAGCCCGGGCAACAGAGTGAGACTCTGTCTCAAAAAAAAAAAAAAAAAAAGAGGTTACCTGGGAATGAAATACATGCATCTGACCCTTCACTGTAAACTTGTAAAAAAAGGAACTATAATTAATTTTTTCTATATTCTTACAGTGTAGAACAAAACTTACTACCTCATAGAAAATTGTGTCCAAATGTCTTGCATCTTTTAGCATAAAATTTCTGAGGGCATACCTTGAACATTATTTGTGGCGGTGTGTATTTATTATACAGGTATGTATACACTTAGATATAAAAGATATATATGCACACACATACACTTATTTATAAATTATATACATGTGCCACTGTGTCAGTATATTGCATATGTTATACAACATCTACTCAAAATAAAAATAGAAAAAAGTTAAGATAAAAACAAGAATAAAAACACAATTTGTTTTCTAATCCCTGATGGATGATTTTGTAACCCACTTTTGAAGATCACTGACATGAATAATATTTCTCAAATGTTTTTGGTCAGTATTCATTAAAAGCACATATATCAGGGCTTCATCTCAGAGTTATTGGATTAGAATCACTATAGTGACTAATACTCTAACTTTTGATAAGTGTTTTAGTCAGGTAAGTTTCTCCCAGAAGTTCTCATAAACTGTGGTAAGAAATATCTACAAGGACACTGCCAATCCCTATTTATTCATGTCAACTTAGTAGATGTGTGATTGGCTTGCTAATTAGCATTTTATACAGTTTCCATGGATTTAGGCAATATTTGGTTTACACTCTGGGAAACACTGACATAGAATATATGCAACACATGCACATTTATTGATAGATTGATTGACTTCATGTGTGCACTTTTTCCCAAGTTTGAAATATAACTACTTCCCAGCTAGTGTTCAACAATCTTTTTTTCCCCTTGAAATGCTAAGATGTCATTACTTTCAAGAATAAAGTTATACAATATACATACTTGTTGATTGTTTTCCACTCGATTTAGAAAATTTAACTTGGGTACTGCTGAATGTTAATCACAGAAATTTGGCATTTAATTTATGTTTTGAAGATTTATTCTTTCATTTGGATAGTCATGTTTTGTTGGAATAGATACATTTTGGAACTAAAATGATGGTTATGTGTAAAACATAATTTTGGGAATAATTAATTCCAAGCATTATATTATTATATTTTTCCTTCAAGAAGGGTAAGAGAATATGCATATGTTACCCAACTCATTTTCTTATATATATATATATATATATATATACATAACCCCCCCACACACACACTCATATGGACACACATATATTGTAACATGACTGTTGACACATTTTACCAATCAAAAGATTCATTTAGTTTTAATCTTGAGAATATTGAACAAGGAATTTTATATGACTATATATTAAATCTATAAACACATTGCCTTGGTGAGATCTCACCAAAATTAATTATAGTATATATCAATAACATAAGCTTTCCAGATTTCTAGTCAGCACTTCTATTTATTGAAATAAATGGGACTATTTAAACAGGATTTGTTTTTAACTTTGCTGTGTTGAGGATTTGAGTCTTGAACCCCATGTCCAGCAGGGAAGAATATAACATTCTGAAAGAGGATAATTTGTTTCCTTATATGTAGTTCAAGCCTGAGTGGGAATTATGAATATGAAATTGCCACAAAATTCATGGGCAGCCTTAGTAATCTTGCTTAGAATTCTTGGCAAAATACCACCATAAAAAATGTACTACAAGGGCTACTAATGTCCAATTTTATAAATCAACAATCCATAGTAGCAAAAGGAATTTTAGGGAAACTTTTCTTTTAGGAAAGTTCTGCCTCTGGGTGACACTGTCTAAACATAAATCATTTTCCAGCTCTATTTAATTTTTTTTGATCTCTCTATAATATTCAGAGGGAATTCTGTGTGTTTCTTAAGTATCTGTGGTATATCATGCCAATTAAGTAATTTTTGGTTTATTTTTAACAAAAACAAAACCAATTATTGCTTAGCAGCATTCAGTATTCCATCAGGTAGCTAACACTAGGAGTCAGGTAGCTATTAGTATTATTTATTTCACAGAAGTCAAGTTAGGTGGACAACTGCATTCATTTGTTAATTGGATGGAAGAAGTCATAACCATTATCTCCAAACTGTTGCAGTTAACAAAAACCTGCACATTTGACACTTAATTAGCACGGATAACAAAACTGACTGACAAAATAACTAATTTCCCGATCAGATGAATAAATAAGACAAATAGAACTCACCCTCATGCATCCATTTTGGTTGCTTGGTTTGTTCCCTTTACCAGGCCACTTTAGTGCCTTCTGTATTTCTTAGTCTTGTATTTGAGCCGCCAGGTAGTCAGTGAGTCTAACACTAGTTTTTCTTATGATTTATTCTAGAAGTTGATACCAAGAGTTGCCTTGCTAATAAGTGATATGACTTTTTGAAAGGAAAGAGGTACCTAAATAGGCAGTTTTAAACCCATCTCTTTGCTGCTAGAATGTGTTCTAGGCCTATTGTGATTATGGAACATTCCTGAAGAATATTAAAGCTAGAACATTTGCTACAAAGGATCCCATCAATTTCCAGGAGGTTTAGTGAAACTTGTACTTACTCTAAGACACCTACTCATAAGTTTGTAGAAGCTATTGAATATATTTCTCACATAAATATAATTCAACCACATTCTCCAAAGAATAAAATATTTTTAAAAAGACTAGTTATTATTTGGCATTTTCCACTATGGAGTACATAATTTAAATTTTAAGCATTTCATTATATAGAATGCTTTTTTAGCCCAAATTACGAATAGTAAAGAAAACACGCAAAATTTGTTGAAAGAATAAAATTGAGGAATCATAGGAAACAAGTTTGAAAATATGTTGTAACAAGGATCAAGAGAATAAAACAATAGTTGCAAAGCAGAGTTGTCCCCACTGATACTGAATTATATTAATGTTCCTTCTACTTACTAAGAACACAATTGCCATAGTCTCTGATGGCTGCCTTCAAACACATTTCTGGCTTAAAATCTACTTGGCACAAACACTTGAACATAATGATAATTATTAACATTTATTGGACATGCACTACATTCTAGATACTATGCTAAGTGTTTTAAATAATTACTGATTATTATTTATAAATGTCAACAACTTTGTGAGGTAGAGCTATTATCATTTCCATTTCATATATGAGGAAACAGAAATTCAGAAAATAAAGTAGCTTTCTCAAATTGTAGATGCCAGATCAAGGATTTAAGACATTTCTTTCTGATTCCCAAATCCACCCTATTAATAACTTGCCTATTTATTCATTTATTCCACCACTGGAAAAAGATTTGTTGAGGGCCTATTCCTGCCAAGCTCTGGGCTAGACACTAGAGGCAGAGAGACAAACTGGATAATATCCCCACCCTCATGGACAAATTAATTATGCTGTATGTGGTTAATAGATATTTGTTAAATCATATAAGTTAATACGTTGAATCTTTCAAGGAACTTCTTGTCTTAAATGAGTGCAACATTTTTTATGTATTTTTTTTCCATTAATTTCCCTAGGTCTCTGGTCCATTGGAATATAGATTGAATTGGCATATTCTCCTTGCTTATCACCCTGGGAATTTTTGAAATAATATTTTGTCCTAGGGTATGTTAAATAAGTAAACATATAAAACAATAACTGAATAGTTTTGTATTTTGAAAGCTGACACTTTTCCCCATTCTTTCTCCATGCCTGGTTTTGAAAGTCTCAGTTAACTTTCAGTGGCTAGAAACACTCAAAGCATTCCAAATTGGGGTGCCTCTGTACGATGTCCTCCTGATGTGTTTGCTCTGATCACTGGATTGTATTTATCCCTTCTACTCTCTTGTAGCCATATTAAATGGTAGCTGTCTCAATGATGGACAGAATTAATGTGTTCATTCTCAAACTCCATGCTTTATTCTTATCCTTAATCATTCACCCTCTTCCTCTGATATAATAATACCTCCTAAATACTTCAGAAAGCCATCCCTGCTTCCTGTTTCTCTTACCAATGCCCTAGTTCAGGCAGACATCTTCTTTCACCTGACTATGTCATGGACCTTCTAACTGATCTCACTACCTCTCATTTTACAATTCACATGGCACCCCTATTCCAGCCACTGTATTACCTAGAATGCATCTAGGGTGAATTAAAGTGCAAATCTATTATAGAATTTCCATTACACAATATTTCAACTTCTATCATACTTTACTGCATTGTATGAGATAGTTGTATTCCCAAATCATTACAAGCTTCTTTAATGGAGGATGAATATTTCATTTATCTACACATTCTAACACTCAGTGATGCCTAAATTATAGTCATATTCAACAAATGCTTGTTGAACTGAACTGAAATTCATATGCATTGACTTTGCATAGAGAAGAGAACTAATTATTATTTGGGTTATGCTTGTCTTCCTTCCTTCCTCCCTTCCTTCCTTCTTTCCTTCCTTTCCCCCAACCTAAGTCCCTCCCTCCTTTCTTCCTTTCATCCATTTACAGAATATTTTCAAGTGCCCACAATCACTGGACTCTTGGTGTTTGGGTTCCAATAAAACAAAAAATCTCTGCCCTACTGGAAATAAGTTTTATAGTGAAGAATTAAAAATATGCTAAATAGATTATCTAATGTATGATTAGATTTTAGGATAGAACAAGGTAAGCATGATCCAGCATGCCAGAAGGGGAAGCTAGGGCAGGTTGAAATATTAAGCAGGGATGACTGAGTAGCTCTCGTAGAGAAAGTGATACTTTGACAAACAATTGAAGTGATTGAAGAAGTGAGCCAAGCAGGTATCCGAGGAAAAATCTTTCCAGGCAGAGAAAAGAGCTGTAGCACAGTCATCTCATATATGATATGATATGATATATGATTTTCATCAGCTAAAGAACTAAGATACGAGTCTAATCTCCTCTGAAGGCCTTAAAATTAAATACTTTAGCATATGACTACCAGATGTGCGCTGTAGTGCATGCCTATAGTGTTGTATGTGCTTTTCATTCACACTGGTTTCTGTGTCTAATGAGCTGCAAGTACTTGAAGAATGTATCAGGGAAGTGACTGTGTGTACAAGGAGAGAGAAAAGCTGTGAGTTACTCAATGGAAGTGTGTCACAGGCAGGCCAGGGCCACAGAGGGGCCAGAGGACAGAGTTCTGGATGAGAGCAGAGTACCCTGAAGTAAGGTATGCAAGGCTGATGTGGGAAAGCCAGGCTTTAGTAGAAGAGGTAGCTCTCGAGCTAACAGCAGGGCTTATGACTGTTTAATAAGACAGAAACTCAGCTATTAGGAAGAGTAGGAGAGAGAAAACAGAGAAGTAAGACATTCCTCTAAGCCATATCAAGCCAAGGAATAACAGACTCAACAAATATTAGTTTCCTGTGAATAAAAGCTTAATTAAGGATTTATAAAAGTAGTAAAACAGATAACAAATTGTGGTAACAATGAATAAGACCTCCCCAGAGTGAGAGGCAAGCATTTATGTGCTTGGGACATTTTAGAGACTACTTTTTTTTTTTTTTTTTTTTTTTTTTTTTAATCAAGAAAAGTTAAATCAATAATATATCTTTTTTTTTCTTTCCTACATGCTTATTTTGCTCTTATAGTGGATAAAAGAGTTTTATTTTAACACCTTAAAAACTGACACTGCCTTTTAGAAGAATTTGCACACATAAAATGTATAAGAAATTGTGAACATCATAAAGAGTACCTGCTTCTTTTTCTTGCCATTTTACAAACAAACAAACATAGCCATCCAGAACATTCAAAGGAAAAATTATATGACTATCCTTGTAAGGGTATCTATTTATTCTTTTCTTTCTTTGATGCTTACTTTTCTCTCTCTGTCTTCCTTTTATTTCTTTATTCAACCAAATGTTCAGGAAATTCTTTGATAATAGTGTTTCACTTTTTAGTTATGCAGAGGATTTTGGGTTACCTAATTAGGGTAGAGAACAATGGTGAAACCAATAGTTTATCAGGTGGACAAATCACATTTAGAACTAAAGTGTGTGGGGGGGTAGGGGAGTGGGTGTGGGTGGTGGAGGTGACATTTTCAAATCAAGGAAAGAGAAACCTGTCCCTACTGCTGAGCTCATTAGCAGAATCTGCCAGGAAAGTAATGCTTGCAGAGGACATACTATATAAAGGAAAGGAGCTAACAAAAGATAATGGATGACAAGGAGAACACAGAGAAGTAGATGAAGAATCAGAGCATAACATGATCTCAGAAAACTTGAAAAAGCACAATTTTAATGACTCGGTGGTCAATGCTGTTAAATGTTACTGAATGTCAAAATAGGAAGTGAACTGAGAAGAGGTCCCTTGAATTCAGTCATTAGAATGTCATGAATGACCACAAAACAATGGGGAAAGGAGGAAACAATTGGAGATGAGGTCACAAATGCAGTAAGCAAATGCTAGATTTTCAAGAGTTTAGCAAGAAAGAAAAGGCAGAAGAAAGGAATTATATAACTGAGAAGTGGTGTGGGCAAGAGAATGATATATTAAGAATAAAAAGACTTCTTATTTTGTTTTGTTTTGGTGAGGTTAAGACAGATGAATAACATACACTTAAAAGTCTAAAGAGAAAGATGGGACAATCATAAAATAATCATATGACAATAATCATTCTATGCTTCACATTAAGCACTTACTAAAAAATAGTTTTTATTTATACCATTGCTTTACAGGTTTCCTTTTGCCTTCCCAAGTGTAATATAAGCTACATACTGCAGGGACCAGGTTTAATACTTTTCTTGCAGCCACCCTAACACCATACACCATGCTGAGTGTCAAAGAAGTATGAAGAAAGTACCTCCTTTTTGAATCATGAAAAAATAATTCAAAGTATAGCATATATTTTATTAAGCTTTCATTATGAACGCTGTTATAAGTCTGTTCTAAAAGGTGAGCCAAGTATTTATTTCAGGATAATTATCAATTATCAAAAATTTATGTCAGGCTTTGTATAAGTACTTACGGGCAAGTACCTTAGTCCTGACAGAAGGCATTACTTCAACATGCATGTATTAACTTCTTATATATAAAGTGCTGTTCTGCACCCTGTATAGGCAGCAGTAAACAAAGTAGACCATTTATCTGTCCTCATGGAGATTTTATTTGATAGAATTACAGTGGCTTTCTGAAGAGGAGCACCATGGCTTCACCTGTGAAACAAAAAATGTTATCATCACAACTGAGCCAGCAAAATGGTAGAGAACCACCATCCGTGGTGGTTCTCACTCTGTTTTGTGGAGCAAAGCGTCTCAGGCAACTGAAAATGCTCCTGGCTTCAGTGAAATGTTTTAGAAAGAACTTCAGTGGAATGTTGTAGATATCTGACCCATTTGATAGGGATAAACTGACATGTCTTTCACCGTCAATGGAGATGGCAATGCTGAATTTTTGGTGTTCCAAGAACAGTTTGGGTTTTACCCATGAAACCCAACAGTCTTTCTCTAGTTCTTGACTGCAGGTGTTTGGTGGTTTCTGTATCCTGTTTCTTTGTACAAAAGCACATGGATCTCACTAACATCTGTGTCCTACATATTTTTTCCCTCATATAATAGTGAACAAAGGTACTTGTACCAAGCACTCCTCATCTACATCAGCATGTGGCTAAAGCAAGGATGGACATAAATGGTCGAACTCAGAAAAAAAGGATTGCATGACTTAGTGGGTAA
>JAQIFY010001045.1:0-14520 GCA_028533085.1 Varecia variegata | reverse complement strand
TACATAGAGTTTTGACTTATTACAATCACTCTTCAACAAGCTAATGGCTCTCTAAACAAAAACTTTCCCAAAATAAAAATATTTTGTCAGAGCATACTTACAGAATATTCAGTTTGTCTAAGGTATTTCCAATAGCAAAGAATTGAATAGATCAATAATGTTGAGGCACTTTAACTTTTAAAAATAAAACTGGAAAAAAATTCACATTAAAGTGTATTGAAGGTCCTTAAACTACAAACTCTTATATGTGATATATGCTTTTATATCTTTATATTCATTAATCAGTGTGTTGGTAGAATCAGAAATGAAAACAGTTATAAACATTAAAAGGAGGCCGGGCGCGGTGGCCCATGTCTGCAATCCTAGCACTCTGGGAGGCCGAGGCAGGAGGATTGCTCGAGGTCAGGAGTTCAAGACCAGCCTGAGCAAGAGCGAGACCCCGTCTCTACTAAATATAGAAAGAAATTAGCTGGAAAAGTAAAAATATATAGAAAAAAATTAGCTGGGCATGGTGGGCACATGCCTGTAGTCCCAGCTACTAGGGAGGGTGAAGCAGGAGGATTGCTTGAGCCCAGGAGTTTGAGGTTGCTGTGAGCCAAGCTGACGCCACGGCACTCTAGCCTGGGCAAGAATGAGACTCTTTCTCAAAAAAAAATAAATAAATAAAAATAAAACAAACAAACAAAAAAAAACATTAAAAGGAAAAAAAGAATCATGTGTTCTTGATTTTCCTTAAGTTGGAAAGTTCCTGGCTACACGTTATTTGTCAACCTGAAAACTGGTTTTACTAGCAAGTGTCATTAACTATGTAAGTCCTTCTTCCTTTATAGTAACTGTTTAAGAAGAAAAATTACTGAAGAAAGAAATACACATTAATATATTTAACTTATATAAAGTTAAAAGCCTTAGAAGACTGGATAGCATACTGATAATTTAACTCCCCAAGAACTCAGTAAGCCAGGGGTCATACTCAAGATATAGTAAATAATTGAAAAATTCAGTTAACTCATAGTTTTTCATGTGTGAGTATCTACATAGTCATTCTGCAGGAAGGTTTTAATACCAGGCAGTTATCTCTATACTTCAGCTATCTACTAGGATGCTTCAGCCACCATAAATTGATGGATATTCAGAAAATATAATCTTATTTTCACAGGAAGGCAAATCTAACTTCCTTTCCTCCAACTTGTGATGATTTTCAAAACTAAAAATAAATTCTTATTATCAAGGCTAGTTAACAGCACTTGATATAGATGCATCAAATATGCATGATTATAAACTATTTCAGCAAATGTTCTAAAACAATTCTATGTATTTTGTAAATGAAAAATCAGTGACTGGAAGATACATTTTAGCCTTCTGAAAATAAATTCCTCAGTATGGAGGAACATATTCACAGTGAAAAAATAAAAAGCAAGAGTTATATCAAGAAATAGTAGAGAAAAATAGGTGCAGTAGAAATTGGATCAGAAGCCACTGAGAAAGTCAGATTGAAGTCAAAAGTTAATAAAGGTAGAAGAAGACAGGGAGCTGGGAATTAGGAAACCTTGACAATAAAGTCTAAATGGAAACTCAGAGCCAAAGATTGGTTCACATTCCAAAAAAGGAAACTACAATAGTTCAAAGACAAGATTGATTTTCTCTGGCTCAGAAAACTTGGCAATACACATCATTTTATACCACATGTAAGCCCCTGTTTCAGTATCACCTATTGATACTGAAACCTACAAATGTAATGGAGTTTTCACTTTGCATTACATTTTTTAGCTCTAAATTTTCCCACAACACAAAAACATATTGGATATTATTCTTGGAAAAACTATGTAATAATCCTATGAAGGCAAACATAATACTACAGGCAGGCAGTCCTCAACTTACGATGAATTGACTTTACAACTTTTTGACTTTATGATAGTGTGAAACCAATAAGTGTTCACTAGAAACTGTACTTTGAATTTTGATCTTTTCCCAGGTTAGTGATGATGTGGTATGATGCTCTCTTGTGATGCTGGGCAGCAGCAGCAAGCTACAGCTCTCAGTCAGCCATGTGATCATGACGGAAAACAACCAATACTGTGCTCTACAGTATACTCTATTCAATAAATTGCATGAGATATTATTTGAGACTTTATTATAAAGTAGGCTTTGTGTAAGATGATCTTGTCCAACTGTAGGCTAATGTAAGTGTTCTGAGCACATTTAAGGTAGGCTAGGCTAAGCTATGATGTTCACTAGGCTAAGTGTATTAAGTGTATATTCAACTTACAATATTTTCAATTTATCAAGAGTTTATCAGGATTTAACCCCACTGTAAATCAAGAAGCATGTGTATAGTGTTATCATTGTCATAGGCATGAGTGTTACTTATATTTAAGCAGTATAGTTTCTGAATATTTTGTGTTTCTTATTACATCTAAGAAAATAGCCAAGTGACAAAGGAACACCTGCTCATATATCTAACAGTATATATAAAATAATCACTACATTAAAAAGGCTAACATTCTCAACACAAATACTATGTTATGCATTTTTCTTAAAGAAAAACTTCAACAACTCAAAACTATGAAACGAATTTCATACAAGTTAGAAACATATAATAGCTTGACATACCTTGTAAAATCTGTCTGCTGGGTCCTGTTGTTTCTTTTAAGGAAGGACCATCTGTAGAGAATTAAGTTAAATTGTTTTACAACATGTTTTCAATTCCTGATTCAAATTTTTACAATTCAGAGTCCTTTTCATTCAAATGCATGACTGTATAGACACATCAGACCTATAAAATTATTTTTAAAATTTAATGAAGTAATTGAGTGGAGGAGCATAGGAAATTAAAAACACTGTGAAAATCTTTTAATATTAATAAAATATCTTCTAATATTTTACAATTGGAAAATTCAGAAAAAAACAAATGTACTGCTTGAAATTATAAGAGGTCCAGGACAGTATCCAGGATAACTTGACTATGGCAAACAGTAGTTTTTCAATAGCTTCTAGCTGGATGTAGCAAGCGTTGCATACAGAAAAAATAAAAATACTTTTTAAAAGTTTTGCCTTTATGATGAAAAGATTTAAAAAAATATTATAATTTCTATACTTAAATACTTTGAAGATTACTAATCAGCTTTAACATTAAAGCAGAAAATATAGGTAAACAAGGCAAAAGATGAGCAGTATTTGTTTAAAGGGATCATCAGGAAAAACTGACAAGCTTTCTGATCATGACTAACAGAGTACCTGCCTATAGTCATTTGTTCCTGGCCCACGGCACCAAAAAGACCTACATATCCTTATCACTACCACTTGGATAGAGCACTGTAACAATGCTCTGCAATAATATAACAAAGAAATATAAAAGCATAAACATAAGGCTGCACAATATTTTTTGTCTAGATATGGTACTGCTGTGTCAGAAGGATGATGTAGCTACCCTGAAAATCCCACTGAGAGTCAAAAGTGTGAGGGATATGTAGTTTTTCAAAATTATTTTGGGATGCATGTGAGCAAAACAGTTGGAAAAGCAAGGTTTTAAAGCATAGCAGTGTAATCATTACAAAAATACAGCAAATTTTAGAGACTGACACAGGCAACAAGCAAAAATAGATACGTGGGATTACATCAAATTAAAAAGCTCCTGCACGGCAAAGGAAACAAACAACAAAATGAAATGGCACCCTATGGAATAGCAAAAAATATCTGCAAACTATATATCTGACAAAGGGTTAATATCCAAAATAGAAACAGAACTCCCACACCAGCAAAAAACCAAATAACCTGATTAAAAAATGGCCAAAGGAACTAAATAGACATTTCTCCAAAGAAGACATACAAATGGCCAACAGTTGTATGAAAAGGTGCTCAACACCACCAATCATCAGGGAAATGCAAATGAGAATCACAATGAGATATCATGTGACACTGTTAAGATACGTATTATTAAAAAAACAAAAAACAACAGGTATTGGCAAGGATGTGGAGAAGAGAAAACTCTTGTACACTATTGGTGGGAATGTAATTGGTACAGACACTATGGAAAACAGTACGGAGGTTCCTCTAAAAATTAAAAACAGAGCTACCATATGATCCAGCAATCCCACTTCTGGGTATATATCCACAGGAATTGAAACCAGGATCTCAAAGAGGTATCTCTTACTTCCATGTTCACTACATCATTATTCACAATAACTAAGACATGGAAGCAACTTAAACGCCCACCAACAGATGAATGGATAAAAGAAAATGTGGTATATACACACAATGGAATGTTATTCAGCCTTTCCAAAAAAAAGAAAATTCTGCCATTTGAGACAACATAAATGGACCTAGAAGATAATATGCTAAATGAAATAAGCCAGACACAGAAGAACTACTACATGATACCACTTATAGGAGGAATCTAAAATAGTAAAATTCACAGAAAGAGAAGAGTAGAACGGTGACTGCCAGGAGCTGGAGGGAGGTGGAAATGGGGATGTATTAGTCAAAGGGTATAAAGTTTCAGTTATGCAAGATAAATAAGTCTTAGGAATCTCTACAGCATAGTACCTATAGTTAATACTGTATTATATACTTAAAAATTTGCCCAGAGGGTATATTTTATGTTAAGTGCTCTTATCACAAAAATAAATAAGAAGAATAAGAATAAATAAAGACGGCAGGAGGAAACTTTTGGTGGTAATGGATATGTTTATGGCGTAAATTGTGGTGACAGTTTCATGAGTGTATACTTATCTCTAAACTCATCAAATTGTATACATTCAATATGTATAGCTTTTTATATGTCAATCATATCTCAATAAAGTAGTTAAAAAAATTTTAAAGACTGAAAAATTAGGGGCTTGGAATGCTCACTTTCCAAGGCCCCTTTCATATTTTCCAATCTAAAGCTTTAGCATTCTGTGTGGCAAATATAGATAATATTTAAGCATATTCTCTATTTAAAGAGTAATTGAATTATGTTACCTATGCAGCTTCTATTAATCTATACTTGATAAACCATTTTAAATATAATTTAAAATAAAAGATTAAGTTGGTAAATACTTAATGCTATACAAGTTAGCATACACAGATTTCTAAAGAAACACAAAGGTAAACATCAGCAATAAACATAAAAAAAACAATAAAAATGTGAAAAGTCAAAAACCCCTATCATATTTTTATAAGCCTATATAGTACAAAAGCCCTCTTCATACTTAAAAAATTATGATTTTGACTTGCTAAATTGCAATTGTTCCTCATTCACTGACACTCATTTAAAATAGTGGCATTTTATTATTATAAACTCGCTGAAAATAAAGCTATATCCACTGCCTTATAATGAGTTAATTTCATGATATACTAAAAATAAACTGGCCCTTGGAAATAGTCAGACTCATTAGAAAAGAAGTTGATCGCAGTATCCTTTTAATAAACTATTTCAACTAGGAAAAGTAATCTACACAATACCTGTTTATTTGGAGGCTGTCACTTTGAAAGTCTTAGACTGTACTCACCATGAGAATGAAAGTGTCCATGTCCATGAGCATGATCATGGCTATGTGCAGCACCATGTTTCACTTCGTGACTATGGCAATGATCTAGATGGCCACGTGTCTGATCTAGAGCACCGTTAAAAAGGGAATGACTGTGTCCATGGCCTAGAAAACAAAGTGTTAGAACAGAAGGTATGTAAAAATATATAAATGGTAGCAATGATACTGATACTAGTGAAAAGAATCAGCTCTAAACTCAGATTCAATTCGATATACATTTACTTGTAAAAAGTGTTATAGATTCATTAAAACATCTACATTCTTGTTATAGAGTACAGGAAGAAAATGAAAGCCTAGAAGAAAGTGGTAGACCTTACTGGAAATGAAAGTAAGTACTGATCGGAAGTACACAGAAATATTCTAACAGATTAATGTTATTCATTCCTTCAAGAAATATTTACTTGTTAATTACACTATGCTATAGGCATCATTCTAGGCACTGGGGATAAAGCAGTAAAAAACATAGACAAAATTCTTAGCCAAAATTTTGCAAAGTACTACTATACACACTAACAAGATTAAACAAGAGTTATGTACATGGTCCATTGAGGCAGAGACAGGGAAGATGTTGGATTTGGTAAAAGAATCATTAAAATTACACCAAAGCAGGTAGAAAAAGCCAAACACAAAAGAATACAAGAATCCTCTCTTCATAACATACCTAAAAATGACTAAACCATCAAAAAACATGTTATACAAGCTATTCTAAAGCACAAAGAGACTGGATGTTATCCAATTCAAAAATATCACTTAGGTTTGCAAAAATTTTAAATACCAGCAAATCAAATCCAGCCCTGCATTATATGAAAAAATCATGACTATGGGGAAATCACCTTCCAGAATAGTGGAGAGGACTTCATTGAACTCTCTCTCCTCTGAAACAATAAAAACACAGGAAATGTAACTAAAAACCAACCATTTCAGAACTGACAACCAATCAAAGTCAGAGAATGAACTGAAAATCATCTACCCAAGAGAAACTACTGAACTTCTTTAAGACTTAAAACTTGGGGCTATTTCCATTCCACCTCTCTCCCCAGCCAATGGGCAAAGTAGCCAAAAGCCAGCAGGAGTGCAGACAATGGAGAGGTCTCTTTTGGTGTTTTGTTAAAAGCACCACCTTCTCAGCAGTCAATATTTTATCCAAACTTGCAGTTCCCTGGGAAAATTTCTATTCTCAGTGATATGGATCTTAGAGATCAGCTCAGTCTGGTGGAGTGAGGATAGGGGCAATGGAGAAAACAATGGCAAATTCCTAGCAGTATCTCAGCTGCAGAAGGTTGTGATTTGAGATGGGGCAAACAAGAGCCTGGCTGATAATTAAAAGGAAATCACGGGACTATAATGAACTTTGAAAACTGCCAATATATTCCTGGGGATCTAAAAGGTTTCATGCACCCTGTTTACATGCCTAAGGAAGACCTGAGAAAAGAGAAATCACCAGTTACTCATTTCTCACTGACCTTGATGCCTGCATATGAAAGCTAAGGCTGTCTTATAAACTGCTAGTTTGAAGGTGTGTTTTCCCACAAAGATCCTTCGGGCAAAAGTAGAAGATTTAAAGGCAAGGCATTAAATCTTCTGACTAATCATTGGCTGACCACTTAATTACACCAGTCCAGGTATGACTCCTAGGAAGACAGGTTAAAAATAAAAACAAGAACTTAGAAGAGCTAGCAGAGAACTCCATGGCTACACACTGCAAGAAACACAAATTTACTGAATTGGTCCTGGAAAGACTCACAAGAAGAACAATACAACAACAAAAACACCAGGAACAACAAACTTTGGAGGGGTGATGTAATCTGATACCAGAGTTGTTATAATATGTAATCTAAACTGTTCAGTTTTCATCAAAAAATTACAAGACATACAAAGAAACAGCAAATACAAAGAAAAAAGCAGGGAACAGAAAATGTCTCTGAGGAGATTTTGGATTTAATAGAGAAAGACTTTAAATCAGCTATTAAAAGTACGTTCAAAAACTAAAGGAAACCATATCTAAAGAATGAAAATATTATAACGAGTCACCAAATAGAGAATATTAATAAAGAGATACATATTATTTTTTAAAACCAAACAGAAATTCTGGAGTTAAAAGCATAATAACTGAAATAAAACATTCAATAGAAGGGCTCAACAAGAGAGCTGAGCTACAATAATAGCAAACTTGAAAATAGTCAATAGAGATTATCTACTCTGAGGAGTAGAAAGAAAAGAAAATGAAAAATGAACAGAGTCTCACAGACCTATGGAAACATCAAATGTATCAAATTAAGCACAACAGGAGTCTCAGAAAGAGAAGAGAAAGAGGCAGAAAAAATATTTGAAGAAATAATGTCTGGAAACTACCCAAATTTGATGGAAAATATTAGTCTACACACTCAAGAAACTCATCAAACTCCAAGTAGAATAAACTCAAGCAAAACCATACCGAGAGACATCATAATGAAGTTGATGAAAGTCAAATACAAAGAGAAAATGTTAAAAGTTGTGCAGCCCCAGAAAAATAACTTATGAGCAAGGGAACTTCCACAAGATTAACACCTAACTTCTTGACAGAAACCACAGAGGCCAAAAACAGTGGGATGCTATCAAAATGCTGGAAAAAAAGGCTCAATCAAGAATTCTATATCCAACTAAACTATCCTTTAAAATAAAGGAGAAATTGAGATATTTCCAGATTAACAAAAATCTGCCCTCCAAAAATATTAAAGAGTCTTTCTGGTCAAAATGAAAGGACACTAAATAGTAATTCAAATCCATACAAACAAAAAAAGAACACTGGTAAAGGTAACTACATAGGTATTATGAAAGAAAGGATATACACACTTTTATTTGTAACTCTTTTCTTCTGTTTTAAAAGACAATTGCATAAATCAGTAATTATAAAGCTATGTTGGTAGGCTTGAATAAGCATGTAATTTGATATTATTAATATCAATACAAAGGAGGAAGAAGGGCAAAGTTTTTGTACATTATTGAATTAAATTACTATTAATATGAACTAGATTGTTTTAAGATCCTACTTATAATCCCCAGGGCAACCTTTAAGAAAATACACAACAGATTAATAAATAGTGATTGGAAAATTGCTCATTCATATTGAGGGAAAAAAACAAGTTAGGCCCTAATTCATCCCGCTGAAAAAATAAATTACATAGAGATGAAAAACCAAAATGGGTGGGAAAAAATTGTAAAACCAAAACTTTAAAAGCATTAAAATATAAGAGATTATGTTTATGACCCTGGAATAGGAAATTGCTTAAACAAAACAAAAAATATACCAGAAAAAGTATAGGACAAAAGACAGAAAAACCAGAATACGCAAACTAAAAACCCCTATGTAAAAGTGCAAAGACAAGCCACAAACTAGGAAAAGATATTTGCAAAACATAAAACAAAGGATTAGAGTATAAAATGTATTTAAAATGATTGTAAATAGGATAACAGAAAAACGGGAAAAAATATGAATATGTAATTCTACACGAGAAAAAAACAGAATGGCCTAAAAACATACCAGAAAGATGTTCAACTTCATGACTAATCAAATGCAAATAAAATGAGACACCATTTTTACCAAATTATTAGCAAAACTGTTTTACACCCACAATATTAAGTGTTGATGTGAGTGGGAGGAAATTAATACTTGCATTGATTCCTGGGATAAATGAGAATGATAGTCATTCTGCAGGGCAATTTACAAAAGCCTATAGAAACTAAAAATGGAAATCCTGTATTCCAGCAATTCTACTTATACTCTAGTACAGTGCAATTCAAAGAACTTTCTGTGAAAATGGAAATATCCTATACCTGTACTGTCTAATACTATAGCCCCATGTGGCTACTGAGCATTTGAAATGTCACTACTATGACTGGGAAACTGAATTTTTAATTTTATTTAATTCTAATGAACAAAAATTTAATTTAAATCATCATATGTGACTAATACATACCATATAGGACAGCTCTGGAAAAACATTTGCATATGTTCACAAGGATAGGCTTTATATGAATTAGTGAAAAAATGGAAATAACTTGAGATCTATCCAGAGAACGTTGGTTAAATAAACCACAGTTATCCACACCATGGAGTTTTATGTGGCTGTTAACAAGGCAAGGTAGACTAATGCATACCAAATAGAAGGATCTCAAAGACATTACATAATGTATATAATTACATAGTAAATTTCATACACATACAGATAAAATTTTCTAATAACTAGATTTGTTTTGTAGTTTTCTAATATTTACTTGTTTGTTTTATATAAATGGTATCATACTGAATGGATGGGCTACAGAGGTCTGGAGGAATCCACAACAAAATGATAATATGCACAGCTCTGGGAAGGCACTGAGACGGAGGGGCATGGAGAAGTGGGAGGGATGCTTCAGGAAGATATTAATAAGAGTCTACTGACATTACTTTTGTTACTAAAAATCAATATATAGTTTAAGTTTAAAAAGTAACAATTTTCTAAAGTAAATAATTATGACAGAAACCTGGTAGGAAATGAAGAAACAAAGGATTCTAACCATCATACCAGAGCCATGAGAATGTCCGTGACCTCCATGCTTGAAAACAAATATTCCAATTAGGTTTACCACAAACCCAAGAATTGAAACAAGTAGTAGTCTCTCATGGTGCACATCTGGTGGGGCTAATGCTCTCTAGAAAACACATAATACAAACAAATAGCATTGATTTAATTTCTGATTAGTCATCTGGCAAAAACATAAGGCAATATTAAATATTTTGTTATTTTCAAAATTAAAAGCACTCAAAAAGTATCTGCCAAAACAGTTTATAGAAATAAAATCAGTGCTTACAAACTGCAGAAAAAGTAACAATTACAACTTTTAAATAAATATAGACATTTAAAAGTGTGACTATTTGGTCCAAAATCTGTTCCTCTTTGGTATCTTAAAATACTGCCTTTCATTTTAAGTTCATTAACCTTTAAATTTTCTTCCTTTTTTTAAAAAAAATACCAAATATTAAAGATTCATTGGCAAAACTCTCAAGTTCTATTTTCCTGTTAAGAGCACGTCCCAACTGACCTCACTATCCAGATTGCACCTTTACTTTTCATAGTGTTAACACTTCATCCATAGCTTACAAAGTACCTTCTTTCAATTTCAAGAAGTTTCACATATATTTAATTTTTTAACTATTTTGTAAGTTCCTCTTATACACACATATTATCAAATCCAAGACTGTCCTCAATAAATACTTAATGATAGTTGAAAACAGCTCTATTAACATGTATCTTTAATTAAGAAACATTTTCATTACAAAAATGTAATTTACTGAGTCTAAACATAATCTACTATACCTCAACTCCTTCTGAGAAAATAAAAAAAGCAGTGAAGATCAAAAATAAGCCATTGACAAAGCCAGCCAGAACTTCCGCTCTAACATACCTAAAGAGGAGCAAAATAAACAACTGAATTATTAAGTTAATTCTTAAAAATTAAATCATAAATTTATATATGTTCAGAGATTCTAAACCATATTACATGGTTATAAGTAGCCAGCAAAGTCCTAGTATTTACAGTATAGTTCATTTTATTTTACAAATATTGTAGAAATGAAATAAATTTAATTATTATGAATTATTTTTAATAGCAGAATGCCACAAAACACAGATTTCTAGAAGCCAATCAAATGACCTTCTTAGAGTAAGTAGGTTTAGAAAGACCTTTTACAGAAATTTAAATCCCAAGTTGCCACTGGAAAAGGAAGAACAGGACCAGACAAGTGGACAAAGAAGAAAGGATCCAAAGATAAAAAGTAGAACAGGTCTGGTGAAAGGGGTTTTTAGAACTTATTAATTCCTCCTTTTCTAAGAACTCCTTATGCTTTCTGCTTTGTACCTTTCAGCTTTCAAATTTAGAATAGTGGAGCTTTGATCTGAAGGAAAATAAAATTATTTCTGAATTATCTCAGAAACAACTTGAGATTTATATTTCTAATGCTTATTCTAAGATTAATACATTTAGAATAAACTTTCAATTACCTATTTTTAGAATCAATTCTAGCTTCACATATTCTAATTAAACTATTTTTAAAATACCTGTCTTTTGCTCCATGGACTTCTGAAGCTTTCTGCTTCCTACCTGTGTGAAGCATTGGGGAAAGATTTTATTTTTCCATAAGGTATATTTGGCTTAGTTAAAGTCATCAGAAACAACTTTAACTTAGCATTTTTACATGTTGAAACATTATTCAAAGGGTGCTGACAGTAGTTAATCCCTCTGGTCCTTCAACATAATGGGAGCATCAAAACTACTGCTTTTCCTAGCTTTCTATGTTAACTTCTAGATAATACAATTTTTACTATTAAACCGGTTTTAAAGTAAAGAGAACTCTTTAAAATGTACTTTATCCAGTTAATGTTGGAGTTTGTCCTGTCAAGCACATTCCAACATAGCATGTATTTCTATGCTCAAAAATAATGCTTATTTCTAACCTTTACCTTCTAACACATACAAACAAATTATTATTTGTCATAGCATATTTTCTTTTTCTGGAGAAAACTCATTAAATTCAAATAATTTGCAGCCAGCTTCACATAACCTACACTTAGGAGTTTATCTAATAAATCAGCAAGGTTACTGTCCGAAAAATAAAAAGCATTTCCTTTTAACCCACCCTTCCAGTCTCATAGCTAATGCTTGATTGAAAGCCTTTTGTGCTTGAGTTCCACTAGATTTCAAGATCAAAGGCAAGAAGGTTTTTCAGGTACTTTTTTGTTTCTAATTCCTAGCTTAGGAGGTATGCTCCACAAAATTCTGATAAATTGTTGGACTCAAGTGATTTAATTGGCTTTAATATATTTGCTAAGCTTGGATGAAGGTTTAAAGTGAAAACTAGACACACTTGCCTTTACAAATGACTATGTTTACTTGAACAAATGGAGTGCATCTTGGAATTATTAAACAGAACATTTAATTCATGAATGTACTGCTGCCTAGTTAAGTACAGCTAGTGTTTGGATTCTTCGGCCAGGACACACACACATACACACACAAGATTCAAAAATATGTACCTATGTATATAAACATGTATGTATGTATTTATCTACCCATTGGATATATATTATTTTTATGCTGGCTTTGTTCTTTCAAAAATAAGAGTGTGCTAAGACACAAAGATGACTTTTACATAAAGAAATAGTGAAAAGTCTTTGCTCTCAGATTCTCCTATTTGTTTTACTGCAGAGTCAGATGATTATGATCATCTTGAATTGGGGGTTTATGGGGATTCATCCCGAGACTTAACATGAATTAATCAGTGTCATTTTGATGTACTAACACCAGTAGTTTACTACTGCTGCTACTTACTACTATAGCAATTATTCATAGTTTCAACTATTACACCAACTTTTATTCTTTAATCTTTCCCAAAAGAAGAAAATATATGAGAAGACAGATTAAGAAACAAAACAGTGGCAAGAATATTACTCTCTTATATCCACTAGCTGAATATTAAAATCTGCCATGATACTGAAGGTATTCATAGGTATTCCTAAAAACCATCTTATAGCAACAGACAATGCATTCTAAATGGGAAACAATAGATACCTAAGCATTAAAAAACTGAGAATTTTTAATAGTCACTCACTGTTTATCCAGAAAGATTGTTGAATAAGATATTCTAATTATATTTGTGATATATAATACATATGAATTACTAATTTTCCAACAAAAATTATAACTTCAGATATAATCTTTCTTTAATAATTTACAATACAATCTTTCAATAGTTATTGTTCAAGATTATTTGAATATCACTAATATAGTGCCACAGAAAATGTTCTTACTAGAGCTTTCAAGCTGTTTGAATTTATAGATACACAGAATTTATTGTTCTATACTATAAAAATAGTATGATTAGTACTTTTGTCCCATTTCATAATTTTATAAATAACCATATCATTTTGGTTATGACTAAAATCAGCAAGTTCTGCCACAGAACCTCGTATCTCCCCTTTAGCATCTGTCACATTACATATGGCTGTTATCGTATTTTTACAGAACTGTTTCCCCATCAGGCCACAAGTTCCTCCAAGGCAGGAGTCATGTCTTATTCATCTTTATATCATTAGAACTAGAAAAGTATTCAACTTACAGTGGGCCCTGAATAAATACCTGAAGAGAATAAGAGTATGCAGAAGGAAAACTATGTGGAGAGAAGCAAACGTGGAGAGAAAGAGGAAGCAGTGAATGAACAAGAGTAAAAGAGAGAGCAAGGGGCATTAAGAGACAGTGCATACAAGAAGGTGCATGTAAACAGGAGCGGGAGAGAATGAGAGAAACTGCACAGGAAAGGGATAGCGCAGGGAAGGAGAATCAGTGAAAGAAGGAAAGAGAGACTTAGGGAGAGGAAAAAGAAATAGAGCTGAAGAGGTTAAGAGAAGGGAAGGAGAGTTAGAGTCTCAGAGGTAAAGACTTAAACAGTAGAGGAAAGGAGCAGGAGAAAAGAAAGAATAAGAGAAGAATGGTGTGGGGGTACTTAGGAGAGGATGAGAGAGAGAATGAGTATGAGGATGAGAATGAGACAGAGAGAAAATAGGAAAGACGTAGAAGGAAGAGAATGTGAAACAGTATTCATGGGGAAAAGGCAGGGAAAGGTGGAGGGAAATAATCAACAAGTAAGCAGAAGAGGGAGTAAGAAGGAAAAAGCAGTGGGGAAGAGAGAGAAATCGGATGTTAGTCCTGAGATCTACTTACACATAAATATAATTACACTGCAAAATATTCCAAGAGCTCAAAAAAGGAAACACTCAGGCAGTGTAATGAAATCATGGAAAATCCATTGCTTTTCCCAATCAGAAATGGCAAAAGGCAAATTCTGCCTCTAAGATGATCCAATATAGTCCCTTGACATAAAGATACCCTACAAATATTTGATTAATTGTCCAAATCAGCAAAAGCATGAGAAGTATTTTAGATAAAAGCAGAGCCAAAGAGGATTAAGTTATACAAA
>JAQIFY010001044.1:0-14520 GCA_028533085.1 Varecia variegata | reverse complement strand
ACAGCTTCTCCATGTCACCAATCCTTAATCCAAAGCCATGCACACCTAATTAATTATTAGCTGCTAAGAATTGTTTCTAAGGCACCTGATGGAGGGAGAGAACCCTCCTCCTCCCTCGCCCCTCTGCTGCACACACACAAACACACACACACACACACACACACACACACACACACACAGCTCTAGCGGTAAAAGTTCGTGGAAATTTCGACAGTTTTCTCTCCTGTGCATGCACACGGATGGCTTGCTTACAGTCCTCTGACTCCTGTTCACTAATGCGATGTGCACTTTGTGGCTTGTCCAGTTTTCTTTCTTGATTCTGGCCATGCTCTTATCCCTGCTAGTGTAGAAGTGACAACTTCCAGAATTCTGCCTCAGTGTAGTCAGGTTGCAGACACCCCATCACCACCTCACTCCCCACTTCAGCAACTCTGCAGCCAGTTCCTGGGTTAAGCACCACTGTAGACTCTTGTGGTTCCTCCTCTGATATTACCTATCAACAAGCTCTACACACCCTGGCCATCCAGAGTTCCTCGGCGAGCATTGAGCAAAGGCCTGACAGAGGACTAATGAAGCTAGACAAACTGCCATGGTGGGACTTAGTCAGTGGAGAGAGCCAGCTCTCATCACATGTTTCTGCCTTTACAAAATGTTGATGAGATTCCCTCCACAGTGGCCTTGTGATAGGAACTGATAAAGATAAAAAATAAGTTGAAAGTATATATGATATAAAATCTAATTTACCACAAATCACTGAAATTTTATTACTGATGTCCTAATTACCTTTGGATCTTTTCCTCATTCTTTAAACTTTTGGCTATCATAAAAAATGAATTGTGTTGGTTGCCCATGTCATTTGTAGAGAACTATGGAAGCCAATTAAAAACAAAACCGAAACCCACGGAGATAATTATTACATAATGAGATAAGGATAACATTATCTAATGTCATTATATATACCAAGACTGAATTTTAATTAGAACCCCAGGTGGTATCTAAGAAATCAGGTAAAAGCAAATTTTACCTTTACCGTCTATTTGCAAAAAAACTATGTATCACAATTATTGCTTGGGTACACACGGGATTTCTTGAGAATGTTCCTTGAAAAGAAGACTGTTCTTGGTCTTGGCCTGTCCAATACAAATAAATAAACACACATGCCTTATCAAGACCAGTTTGCTGAATCTGATATTGCAGGCATACAAGATTTAGGACCATTTGAAACATGTAATCATCTAGTACCAAAAGATTAGATCCATTCTTTCTAGTTTATGTAAAGCAAAAATATGATATGTATCTGTAATGGCAATGAAATAAATATTTTAAAGCATCTACTTTTGTCTTTACACATAATTTATAATAGTATTTTATGACTCTATGTGTGTGTATAAAATACACAGTTCATTCCGGTGCAATATATCAAAATAATAGTAATGTACTTGTACATATTGTGCACAGGTTGACACCGTGCTGAGCAACTGGCAAGGCTTTCTAGTAAGTGATTCCTAAGAGACCCTTTCTAGAACCAAGTCATGTGCTGCCTTCATCTTATGGACAGGAAACTGTAAGAGGGAAAAAACTTGATAAGATAGGTGACAAGTAGGAGTGTTTATGTCTTTTAGCATCCATTGCTTGTCTGAGGCTGTCTGGAATGCCGTGTTGAAGAGGACTCTGATGCCATGCCCTGGTGCAGGGGAAGTGTGTCATGGGGATGGTGGGTGATCAACGTCTGCCATGATCACAGTGGTGCTGTGGTAGGTGGTGGTTATATCCATACAATCAATTTTTTGTTTTTGCCTAATGAAAACACTCACCAGGTTGGAATCAGTATTTCTGTGTTCTAACCTCAGCCATCTTCTCCCTACCCCCACACATGACTAAATTGCTGTGTGACCTTGGGCAAGCTCTTTTACTTCTCTGAACCACAGCTTCCCTATCTTTCAAATGGGAACAATGACCCCAACTCAGTCCTCTTAGTGTAGCATGAGACTATGGCAGGATAATCAGTCTGAAATTATTGTACAAAGCCTTTGATAAAAAAGTAAACACAGTTAATATGTGTTCTGTCTTCTTTTCTTCATATCAATGTGACATTTAGAAAACCCAACTCAGGGGCCCCAAGAGAAAGAAGAGAAAGCACAACTCTAATCAGTTTTGCAGCTTATTTATAATGCTCATTAAAAAACAACTTAACAAATAAAACAAACCTCTAACCAAGGATAAAGATAAACTTTTGCTTAGAAAATGTTGATTCACTCCTACTGTTATGAACTGAATGTTTGTGTTCCTCACAAATGTATTTGTTGAAGCTCTAATCCCCAAGTGATGGTATTTGGAGATGGGGCCTTCGGGAGTTAATTAGGTTTAGATGAGCTCATGAAGATGGGGCCTCCACAACAGGATCAGAAGAAGGTATAAGACTGGAGCTCACTCTCTCTCCACCATGTAAAGAGATAGTGAGAAGGTGGCCATCTGCAAGCCAGGAAGATGAGGCCCTCACCAGAACCCAACTATGTGGGCACCTTGATCTTGGGCTTCCCATTATTCAGAACTGTGAGAAATAAATGTTTGTTGTTTAAGCTACCCAAGTCTATGGTAGTTTTCTATAGCATCCTGAGAAGACCAAGACACCTATTACATGCTACGCTTTGTTGTAGATGTTTGAACTGCTTCAATGAACAGAAGTGCCTATTTTTGTGCAGTTTACCTTCTAGTATGGAGAGACAGACAATACACAAATGCATAAAATGATAAATACATGAATGAATAAATAATTAAATCCACAGATGTGTATAATTATAGTATTACTAATAAAGTACTAAAGTGACATTTAAAATATCAGGTGGTAATAAATGCTACAAAGCTCAAGTCAGTAGAATTAGAGAGAGAGCGAATGCAGGTGGGGAGGTTGCTATTTCTTATAAGGTGACTGGAGTGGTCTCTGATGGCTCAACACTGGGCCCAGAACTGAATGAAGTGAGGGAGTTGGCCCTGTGGCTACCTGGAGGAAGACTGTTTCCAGGTAGAGTAATAGCAAATGCCAACATTGTGTTCCCTGGGTTCAAGGAACAGGAAGGAAGCCAATATAGCTTTTCCACTTCTGCCAGCTTTTCCATTTGAGTGCATTTTTGAGGGGTAGCCTGGCCAAATAACCATGTATTTCCACGGCCCAGAAAAGTCATGCACTGGTGCTTGCCAATATGGCCCTACTGAGGAGCTCAGACTTCTCTTGTTACCACTGCCCGTTAATTTTCCATATTTGCCATTATAAATGTGTATTTAGACCATGGTGGGATTACCCTTTCCCTGTAAGTAAGTAGAATTTCTTTTTCTTGCAGGAAATAAATTTTTTACTGTTACACAGTTTAATTTATTGCAGCACTAGAAACAAACAGGAACATTGGTTAAAAGGTGTAATCTGTCAAGCAATTTACCTACCCCCGACTTGTCCACGGCAGCTTCTCTGGCAGGGTGTGGAGATTGCCTCATAGTCATCCCTCTGCCTCTTCACTTTCTTCCTTCTCCTCTTCCTGGGCAATGCTTCTGGCTCAGCCTCTTCAATGTAAACAGTAGCACTCCGTGTTGCATTCCTGCTATATGCTATGGAGTGTTCTATATAGTTTATGCACATTTGCTAAGTTTTCTCAGTCCTTACAGTGGTATAATATTAATATATATCACAGAAGACTGAGATAATTACATGCAATGATGTATGTAAGGTGTTTAGCACAGTGTCTGGTACATGGTAATTTTCCCCCAAGTAGTAACTATTCGTATCACTACATTATTTAATCCTCCTAAAAGACCTAGGAAATGAGCATTATAATCCCCAATTTATGGGTCCAAGGAGCTTAAGTAACTTCTCCAAGGTCACTCTATCCTCCTCAGTACAAGTTGGGATTTAAATCTTAATCTGTCTCATGCTGAAGCCTGTGCTCTTTTTCTTATTGCATTTACTCTCTGCACTGTATCTTCCTTACATGTAGAAAAAAATAGGAATGAGATGCATATACAAGTGCATACATATACACATATATGTCTATACATAGGCATATTTCATAAGACTCTTTTGAAGAATAAATGTTTTATATGTATATGTAATCAAAATAGCATTATTCAAATGCAAATTAAGATATTATTTTTAATTTTAATCAGAAGACATGATGGAATAGAATTAAAAATAGTCAACAGTGCCAGTCAGTAAATAGGTGAGGTGATGACAAACTTGTGGGTGTTCAGAGAACAGAGTGATCATGATGGGCTGACATAGGTGGAAGAATGAGCCAGGAAGTATGCTGTGAAGGGCAGGAGGAGCAGAGAGTGCAGGGCATTGCAGGTAAAGAGCTGCACACCTGTGCAAATACCAGGAGGATGTGGGTGTGCATGTGTGTGTGATTGCATGGGACAATAAGGAGACAGCACTGTTTGCAAGAGGCTACACATGGGGGAGGTGAGTGATGGGACCTGAGGGCTTTGACGGTTTCACTTTGGGGTGTGAGGTCCTGTTCATGCATGCGGGGGCTCAGTCAGGCATATAAGCAGAAGGCGGTTGAGGTGAATAAGATAACATGGGGTAGAACCAAATAGGGTGCCTGAAGCAACATGTGCTGTGCAAATCTCATACATAGCTGTATTAGTCAGGGTTCTCCAGAGAAACAGAACCGATAGAAAATATCTGTAGATACATAGAAAGGGATTTATTATGGGAATTGGCTTATGCAATTTTGGAGGCTGAGAAGTCCCATGATCTGCTATCCTCAAACTGGAGACCAAAGAATGCCGGTGATGCAATTCTAGTCCAAACACAAAGGCCTGAGAATGAGGGGAGTCAACAGTGTAAGTCTCAGTCCAAGTCTGAGAACCAGGGGTGGAGGGGTGAGGGAAAGTAGTGTAAATCCTGGTCAGAGTCTGAAGGCCTAAGAAACAGGAGCACTGGTGTCCCAGGGCAGGAGAAGATGCATATCCCAGATCAAGCGGAGAAAAAATTCACACTTCTTCTTTTTTTGTTTTTGGTTCTGTTTGGGCTCTCAACAGATTAGATGATGCCCACATGCATTAGTGAGGGAAATCTTATGTACTCAGTCTACTCTACTGATTCAGATGCAAATCTCTTCCAGAAACAACTTCACAGACAACACCCAGAGATAATCTATTACCAGCTATCTGGGCATCCCTTAGCCCAGTCAAGTTGACACATAAAATTAGCCATCACAATAGCTGAAAAGCTGCCTTGTAAGTATTGTTACATGATTCAGACCTCGGTTGGGTAAAAGGAATTAATTTAGTATAATTTCTCTTCCTTGTTTCTCTTCCCTATTTCCTTCTCTTCTAATCACAAACTCTGATATCATATGATTGGTCAGCTATTGCTGTGTTACAAATAATCCCAAAATTCAGTGTCTTAAAACAATAACTATTTTTTTACTTCCCATGATTTATGTGAGTTAGGACTTCAGGAGCATGCTGGCTGGATGGTTCTGGTTCAGATTCTCATATGAGGTCTCAGCCATATGTTGGCTGAGCCTTAAGTCATCTAAAGTCCTGACTGGAGCTGCAGGACCCACTCCAAGGTGGTTTACTTATAAATTGGTGCTGGCAAGTTGGTTTCTTTCTATGTGGGCTGCTGCATGGGGCTGCTTGGGTCACCTTACAATATGGCAGCTGGCTTTTCCCCTAAGCAAGCGATCTAGGCAAGAGAGAACCAGAAAAAAGCTATATCTTTTTTATGACCTAGCCCCTTGGAAGTCATGTTGCATCACTTCTGCTAAGCCACTAACTCTGCTCCCTATGGAACCCTCATTCAAAGGGAGGGAAATTAGACTCTCACCTCCTCTTCCACCTTAGAAGAGAGAAGTGTCACATAGTTTGCAAACATTTAAAAATCACTATATCATAACATAAGATTGGTCACACCTTTAGAAAGTCAGATCCCATGGGGTTTAGAACTCCCTTTCAAGTAATTGGAAATAACAATGGAGTGGAAGTGTCTAGACTGATATTTTTCTGTAAGTCACTCTGGCCCATGTACACCTCCAGCATTTATGGAACTTCTTTGTGAACAAAATTCTTCCATCTAGAATACCAGGTACTATCAATATGTTGACTAACAAAAAGTATTCTATTCTAGTGGTTTGCCATTCTTCTGGGTGTGGAAAAGATATATCATAACTTTTAGGTAGTTTTATTATATAGCTTCTCTCTATGTTGATTTGTATAGAGAAAAACAAGTTTTTAATATTTCATACATGCATTGACCTGTTACATGTCATTTGTAAATATATATACATATATAGTGGACATCTCTCCATGTTCATTGGCTGATGGGGTGGGTAGTCATAAACTTGGCCATCACTGTTCTACTCGATGGGTTGACTGCACACTACAGCTTCTTAGATAGCTCACCATTTCTCTTCACCCACCAGTCCAAGAAGAAAAGGACTATTGATAGCATGGAGACGTTGGACACAAAATTGGGCTGGTACTTTCAGTGGGAGAAACCAGAAGGTCTAAGAAATTCTGTGTATCTTGTTTGGTTAAGCTCTTCCCTTCCCCTCCTCTTCTCCATTTTCCTTTCTTATCTCTCCTCTCTTCTCTTCTCCTATTCTTTTTCCTTTCCCTTTTCTTTCTTCTTTCTCACTCAGCTGTCAAGGTAAGCCATGATAGAAATGTACTTCTGTTTGGGAAGTGTACATGGCCCAGAGTGGACTGAGGAGAAATGTCACCCCAGGTCTCTCCAGGTGCTTCCACTCCATTGTTTCTTCTAGTTTTCCAAAAGCCTATTCTAGATCCCACGGGGCCCTTCCAGTATCACTTACAAAATCAAGCCAGAATGGACGTGGGTGTAGCACATGATGCTGGTGCTCTTCTCATATTCTGTCAGAACCACATGACGTTTCCATGTGTAGCAGCCTCCTTTCCAATGACCAGTACCTACATCTTTGTGAGGACACTGTCAGGCTTTTGAGGCCCCTGCACTCAGCCCATGACAGGGGCTTGACAGCTGGGGTGGGGGCTGTGGTCAGTGACTGCTGGGTGTGGGTGTAAGTAGTACAGCCTCCTCATCTCTCAGCTGGAATATTTCTGAGGCAGGTGTTGTACACAATTTCCCACACATTCTCTGCAGATAAAGCTCTGGCTTTCCATCATGGTAGCTGACTAAATACTACACTTCTTATTGTCTGCATTCCTCACCTATCACCTTCACATTCCCCTGCCAGGGTCTCTGCATCTCCACAATGAACAACACACTATCAGTCCTCTTCTCAAGGCTTGCTTCTATGGTCATCCAACTTAGGAAATGGGGCTGAGAGCATAGGATGTTAGGGGTGATCTTTTTAGACCTGTCTCTGATATACACAAAAGTCTTCTCTGTTATCACAGGATCTAGCTAAGCTCACTAGGTAGGAAACAAAATAGAAATGTGAAATCAAAGATCTACATGTAGCAAGAAAGAAAGTATTTTTTGTTTACTTCTCTTAGAACCAGTAGTGATCTGAAGGGAGCAACTGGTCCACTCCTTAGTGCTTTTGTGCTTTAGGTAAGGGGTCAGTAAACAGATATATTCTATAAAGGGTCAGAGAGTAAATACTTCAAGCTTCCTAGGCCAGACAATCTTGGCTGTAACTACCCAGTTCTACCACTGTAGTGTGAAAGCAGTCACAGACCATATATAAAATAATTGAGTGAGTGTGCTTCTCTTCTGATAAAACTTTATTGACAAAAACAGACAGAGGGCCAGATTTAGCCTGCCCCAGGTTTAGATCCTGCCCATCTTCATTTCTTTAATAAAGTATTCTCTTTGCATTTAATCTCACATGCTTCTTCCATTGCCTTCCCTTCTTTATACTGCCCATTCTTCCCAGAGATTTGGTTATTTTCTGCTTGTACTTAAGGCGCAGCCTGGGGTTTCTTCCTCTGGAAACCCTTCCTTGACCCTCAAGTCTGGGTGAGGGGCATCTCATCCATTTTCTCCTAGGACCCAGTGCTTACCTGTCTTATTCCTTATTCCTAACTGATTATTTTTACATTTGTGTGTTATTTAGTGGCCTTTGAGTTGTGTCAGAGACCTATCTCAAAGTAGGTTCAATGTAAAAAAAGATAAGTGGGTATTAATTGGCTTTATAATTCAATTTCAAATATAAACCTGAATCACTTTTACTTTTCCAAAATCTATTAACAATTATGCTCTACTGCAGCCCTTTCTTTATATATGTCCTGGTCTGCCTGGGACTGTTCTGGTTTATGCCTTTTGTCCTCCAGCAATTATAAATAGTGCCCCCTTTGACTCTCATTAGTGCCCTGGAATTTGCAATAAATTATGTGGTCACCTACTTAATGGCATCCTAGTCAGATTTGATATCTTCTTGGTCACTTTCAAGGACTAAGATTTATTTAGTCCTCTCCATTCAAAAGCTCTTTTCTCTTATTTTGACCCAATTCCCCAAGCACAGGGGAGTCTGTGGCAGCTCTTCCATGTGCTCATTCCTCTGCGCCATCCTTGCTTCTCTGAGCTTAGGAATGGGAAGGGAAAAAACAGAAAAAGGTATTTCCTTATATGGTTGTTCATAGTTTTTTTTTTTTTTTATGACCTTTTTCACTAGATTATTGCTATTATTCTGGCTTGTAGTCCGTTCTATGTCACCGGAGTATAAACACTGGCTCTCTTTTGGGGGTATATCTGGATTAAACTTTTTGGGGAAGATCCCAAGGGCCCCCACCTTGCACAATCAGCTTCCTTGCAATGCACCAGATCGAGGCTCAAACTCTTCCCACTTCAGCCATCTTCGTGGGTGGTCAGCCCACAGCCTCTTGCTGCTGGGCCTGGCTAGCCTGGTGTGGAGCCCTCTTGGAGGACACCGGTAAAGTGGCTTAAGTCCCACACCATTTCTGTTGATCAGTTCTGCCCATAGAAATGTCTCTCTTCCTGCCAAATGGAGATAGTGAGGGATCCCCTTGGCTCTCCTCTCTTGGCTTTCTAGGTTTTTTCCTTTCTTAACATCTTAACAATAGTCTCTCTGTAGGCCAGTAGTCCAGACATTCATAAAACAGATCATGATCAGTTCCTGAGTAGCTGAGTAGTGGTGGTGCTGGGAGCATCATGTTTTGTGTACCTCTATCTTATATGGGAAGAAGGGTATGGGCTGAGATTACCTGAAGATTCTCACCCATTTTAGGAGTAAACATAAGAAATCATTGTTCTTTCATAAACTCTCTATTCTTCCAAAAGACAAACTTCCTTTCCTGTACCTAGCACCTCTCTGGCATCTTAATGAAAGTAGAAGGGTGCCATTAAAGGGGGATGTACTATTCTAGTGCTTCCAGGTGGCTGTGGGAAAACTTACCATCTTTTTGTCCTGGATCCCCACATTTGGTTCTTCACAGTTGGTCTTCACTGTTGGTTCCATCATGATTCATGGAGAACAGAAAAATCTCTCATTTGAGCTTTCACACTACCATGTTACAAACTCAAAGCGCCATGGAGCTGACCTTATATGATAGTGTGCCAAGGGCGTGTTTGCTGTCCTCAGGACTCACTCTCTCCCCATCCTTCAGTTTTTCTTTTGTGCTAGTCTCATTCTGTAGTAGGGCCCAGAAGCTTTCTCCATAGGGTGGGTGAGAAGGCATATGACTAGTGGCTGTTCTGGGCTTATATTATTGCAGTTAACAACTAAAAAAGAGAACAATATTGTCTATTAATTAATTAATTAATTAATACATATAGACCCCAGGGAAAATTTATTATTTGTCCTGCTTAGATCATATATTCATGCTTTGGCCAAACACTGTGACCAAGGTGATAAGGTGCTTCACTAGCTGGACTGAAGCTATGTGTTCATTTCTGTGACAGGAGTGGGAGGTTACTGTGATTGGAATCCCTCCACCCCCACCAAAAATCGTGTGGATTTTTTAAATAGGAGAGTAGCCATGACCCTAAGTGACAGGGACCGTTGCCTGAAGAATAGAAGAGAGACAGACAAGTCATTCCAGTTTAGACCAGACAGCCACTTGCCTATCCACTAGCTGATTACAGATCCATGAGTGAGTCCCTCTGAGATTAGAAGAGACCAGAAGAACAAGCCAGCTGAGTACAGCTTAGTATTTTTCAACCCATAGCACTGTGAGCTTTATAGCTGGTTTTTGTTTTGGAATGATTTGTTAGTTGGCAATAGCTAACTACTACAAGTACCAAGGTAAGGTAGTTTATCACAGTTACTTATAGAGGTGCAGCTAAATCTTGATTAACATATAACTGTTATTTTTTGCCATCAATGAATACACACACACACACATACACACAGGTTCATACATAGATAGATCACATATTGTTAAAGCAATATCTGCCATTAAGTGTTAAGCTATGTCAGTTATAGAATAAGGTATTCAGAGTGTTACAATTTGAAACATGGTTCAAGACCTATAATGTAATAAAAAGTTGGCACAAGAGAAAGAGTGCTGACATGCTAGAACTTGCACTGGACTTTTGCTCATTAGTAGAAAAGACAGTATGGTCAGAGCAGTAAGTTCTACTGAAATAATAACCCAGCACTGAAGGATAATCAAGTTAATATTGCAGACATTTTGGAACTCTTTATGGGTGCACAGAGATCTTAGTAATTTTTAGCCACAGCCAATACCTTGATCATATCCTTGTAAGACTCTGAGCAGAGGACCCTGTATAAGCTGTGCCCGTATTCTTGACTCATGGAAACTGTGAAATAAAAAATATGTAATGTTTTAAGCTGCTTATTGTGTGATAATTTCTTATGCAGTAATTGAAAACTAATACAGGAAAAGAAAGATTAGCGTGGGGTCAGCTATTGCTATTCCCAGATTAAACTAGAAAGTCTATAGGAGCTGGAGCTATGTCTGCCTAGCATGATGGCTATTTGAGCCCTGAGACTGAATACAGGCACCATTCCTTATTAGATACATGGCTTTAGAGTGTGTAATCTGTAAAATGGGAATGATAATATCATAGGAATCTTGGGAAATAAAATATAATAGTCTAAGCACACACTTAGTATACTGCTTGTTCTATAATAAGCACTCAGTAAGCATTAGCTATCATATTCAGCTGAAATCACTATTGTATTTGTAGCAGTTAACACTGCACACTTTATAAGCACTCAGCACATAGATATAAAAAGCAAGGGGTGGATGGCTGAGTGAGTGGTTTAAGGAATGGCTGAAGAAATAAATAGATGATGAATTGCTACCCAAGAGACTCAATTCATATTTATTTAAAAAGTCATAGCTTTTACAATTGAAGCCTGCTAGTGCCTGCATTATAAATAGTCAAAGGAAGGCAGGGCTTGCACAGCACCATTCTCTAGCAGCCAAGACAACAGAAGACTCAGATGGAGCACCTGGTTTTCCCCCACAGGGACCACACCTGGCAACTTCCAGGCTAGGGCGATACTTACGATTCATCTTTTCTTACTCTTGTTGTCTTTGTTAGCATTCACTTTGTTTTCTTGCTGTGCTGCTAACTCCTTGGTTAACTGGAAACTTACATTTCCCTCCTCTCCCAGACACCCTTGCCCTAGGCTGCATGGAAAGGATATGCTTGCTGAGCGGCAGGTACAAATTAACAACATGAAATACAATTATTTCACCCTGGATGGGATAGGAGCGGCGAGGAACAGAAGTGTTTGTAGTGCTGAGTTTGAACTCTGAGAATGTGATGCAGATGAGAACCAGTGAAGTGATGCCTGTTTAATAAATATTAAGAACTGATAGGCACTGGAGTCTTGGAATTTCAGAACATACAGAACAGTTCTGGAGCTTTGTGCATTTTTCTTTTAATGAGGCCCAACTTTCCCTTACTCATGAGAGGCCTGAGATGCAGCTATGGGGTGGTGGGAAGGCACAGAGCCTAAGGTCAGAAGGCCAGGGTTAGGTCCTAACCCCAATTCTTATTCTCCAGGTGCAGCTGGGAAATATGCAGACTATTCCCTCATAACATAATGATATAATGACACACGGCAAAGAGAGTCACCTGAAAATATGAAGGTAAAAGTGCTCTGAAGACTTTTAAAACATTGTCTTTGAGCGGGTCGTTTCCTCTAGAACTCGGTCCTTAATGATACAACCGGGGGGTTGGTCTGAATCCAACTGTGCTCCAAGCAGGGGCCGCTTCAGGACACAGAAGAGAAGACTCAGGGCTGTTGAGGAGGCCAGACTACCCTTCCCAAAATTTATAATTGAAGAAGCTGAGTCCCACTTGAATCTATTGTACATAATAAACTTGTTGATGAAATCTATTTTGCAGATACTGACCTAAAAAAAAATGAAAGCCACTTCACTGGTTGATGGCTTTGTTCCCATAGAGGCTTAGCAGACTCTTCTTCAGTCCCCAGGATGCACGTGATTGAATCAGGGAGGTATACGAGAAGTTGTAGAGAAGACCAAGGTAGCCACACTGGAGCATCAAGGTCACGGAAGTTGGGGCCAGAAGATAAAGGTTGGAGACTCTAACTTGCTATTGACCAGCCACATTATCATTGTTGGTCCTTAACCTCTTGCTTTGGAATATGAGGATGAATAATTGGCACCTCTTTTCTCTGGGTCTCAGCTGAAATGAGACAGAATGGGTCCTGTTGTAAAATCCTAACATACTCTTCCTCCATAAATTCATCCACTTCAATAGCTTTTGCTGTCATTTAGTGTCTTGAATACCCTGATAAATACAAAATCAATACTTTATCATCCAAGGGCCAGGTTAACCTTGGTTATGGCATACCAGGGATCTTGGGTGGAGTTAGCTCCCTAGAAGGAAGCAGTTGTTCCATAAGCTGCCCCTGAGCTACCCTGGTTGATTTAGTGTTGGGGCACAGAACCCATTCTTTCACTAATCCCCTTCCTAGAGGCAAGGCCTGGCTCCTTTTCCTGCAGTCCTTGTTTGTCAGGGCATGCAGGGAAGCTCTTTTGTAGCCTAGTCAGGTCCTGTGTAATAGCAGAGTTCTGCCTTTGTGGATTGGCTATGTAAGGACAGGATTAAATGGACACTAGGATATTAAGGATTTACCTAATTTTGTTTTAATTGTGATCTTTAATTATATATGACATTTTCTTCCCTATGTACCCATTATTATCAATAAAAAATTTAATTTATAATCAATAAAAAATTAATTGTACCCAAATATCTTAGCTCTAGACCCAAATATCTTACTCCCTGGTAGACAATTCTTTCTATTGATAGATATTCTAAAGTACCTCAGATTCAACACAAATAAAATGTAAATCATGATTTCCTTCTTCTCCAAAATATCCTATCTTTTTAATGGCCTCACCATCCACCCCAATCCCCACACCATAAAATTCTGAATCTCAACCTTAAACATGTTCATTTAACATTTTCCCTGCCCACCCCACAACTAATCTCTTCTGGCCTTCTAATATGTTGGGAATCTATCTCCTTCTTTTTATCCTTATAACAACTCTTCATTTTATACTCTTATCATTTCTCTTGGAAAATTGCATCAGCATATTTCTTAACTGGCTTCACTCCATTTATTCTCACCTACCCATAACTCAGTTTTCACAGAGCCAACATTTTAATCATTTTATTTATTTTTGGAGACAGAGTCTCACTCTTTTGCCCTGGCTAGAGTGCCGTGGCATCAGTCTAGCTCCCAGCAACCTCAAACTCCTGGGCTTAAGCAATCCTCCTGCCTCAGCCTCCCGAGTAGCTGGGACTACAGGCATGCGCCACCATGCCCGGCTAATTTTTTCTATATATTTTTAGTTGTCCAGATGATTTCTTTCTATTTTTCAGTAGAGACAGGGTCTCGCTCTTGCTCAGGCTGGTCTCGAACTCCTGACCTCGAGCGATCCTCCCGCCTTGGCCTCCCAGAGTGCTAGGATTACAGGCGTGAGCCACCGCGCCCGGCCATTTTAATCATTTTAAATCATGTCTCCCTTCCTGAAACTTTTCAAAGGTACCCACTACCCGTAGTATGATCTCCAAGGCACAGGGTGGGTGTCTCATGTACGTAAAAGATAGTTCTTAAGGTTATGGACAGAACATTTTGGAAATTTTATTTGTATTTTGTTTTTATCTTTTAGACAAAAAAAGGAAATTGAACTTTAGTTATTCTACAGCTTGACTCTGGGGGTTTGGGGCCCTTACCTAGAAAGTAGGTCAATCTCCATGCCAGGGATGAAAACAATGGGAATTTCACAGCATGGAGGTCTTGACAGTGGTGACCTTCTTATTCCCTGGCTTTCAGCATACTATATAAATATATATATATTATATTATATTATAATTTCTGTGTTATAGAGTTTATATCCTCTTGTTAAGGAGATTTATAGATTTTTATGAAATTATTTTAAATAGATTTTTAGAGAGATAAGCATTTTTTTTTTTTGTAGCACAAGATATTTAAAGGTTTTCTCATAGTAAAGATTTGAAAAGTATTGCCAAACTTAAAGATAGGTTACACATTGTGCTAGATTGCTAGGGCTGCCATAACGAAACTATCACAGACTGGTGGCTTAAACAGCATAAATTTATTT
>JAQIFY010001043.1:0-14521 GCA_028533085.1 Varecia variegata | reverse complement strand
ATTGGTGACTGGAAGACTTACCAACCAATAGGTATGTTATATATATTATATACTGTATTCGTACAATAAAGTAAACTAAAGGAAATATCACTAAGAAAATTACAAGGAAGAGAAAATATATTTATTAAGTGGAAGTGGATCATCATAGAGGTCTTCATCCTCATCATCCTCACACTGAGTAAGCTGAGAAGGATGAGAAGAGGAGTGGTTGTTTGGTCTTTCTGTCTCAGGGGTGGCAGAAGCAGAAGAAAATCCATGTTTAAGTGGATCTACACCATTCAAACTTATGTGATTTATGGTCAGCTGTACTTCAAAAATATAATGCCAAAAACTATACTGTAACCTTTAAATGTTTATAGATTTACATTAAATGATGTTACTAGTCAGAATATCTTAAAGTAATTAAAAGAGCTATGGAATATTTATAAATTGTGGAATTTCATGCAATTTACAATGGCAGCAATCATTATTTAAACCTTCAAACTTACTTCAAAACATTTTAATCTTCATCAACTCAGTTGAGAGGGAGCACATATTGCTCTAGGTCAGCAGAGAAACAATTTGTCTCACAATTGCAGCTCTCTGAATAACTTTATATTCTCTCATTAAGAACAGCAGTACAGGAAATCATATACTGATCATTTTACGGTGCACATAATATCCTGTACATGCTAAGGCAACTATATGGTGATTTACAAATCAGGACAGGCATCAAAATTACTGAACTTAGAAAATAATTCACAGTGTCAATGTGAGTAAATTTTTAGATTGTGACAATATATTTAGTCCAATAAAATAAGGTTCTTTTCTCATGAACAAATTTGAAAGGTATTCAAGCAGGACTCCTAAATCATTTACTCTGAATTATTGGCTTTATTATTTCAATACCATTTTCATGTCACTTGTGGTAACTTTGTGACTGCATAACAAAAACAAAAAGGGATCAGTGAGGGGCATGATGGAAAGTTATAAACCAACAAGTGTATTTCTTTTCCTTTCACAGAAGTTAAGGGAATATTATGGTACAATCACATTTATCTTAATACCTCAAGGTTTCCTCTAATGAGCTGAGGTAATAAATAAAAATAAATAAAAACAAAAATTTGGATTAAAAACAACATATAAATATGTACCTGCATATATGTATGTAGATAAAGCTATAGAAATATTGAATTGTAGCTGAGATTAAAATTATATTTTCTGCTTGTGAATTTTAAAAGATAGAGAAATTAGAGAACAAAGGAAGAATGCAAATAAAATAAACAACTATTTTGAAATTATAGAATCAATTTTTCAAAATAATAGAAAAGTTTAAGTTTGTATTTACCCTGTTGATTTTATTCCTTTAAATGTTCTTTCCATTTCTGGGTAGGAGTTTCTTAGCAAAACCAAAAATAAATAAATATATATATATATATATATTTTTTTTTTTTTTTGCTAGTGTAAAACACAGTTTGTGATTTTGTTTAATAATTAAACAGAACATGCATCCCCCTCTATGTTTTTCATGAGGGATATAAGATCATCCATACTACTAAAGTATCCTGTTATAACCATAGTTTTGTACTGTTGTGATGAGTATACACAAAATTATTAATTTGGTTGTGGGAAAGTCAATCCTCATTACAGAAAAAAATAAAGCCACAAATAAACAAATGCTCATTCTACCACTTTCAGGTACAATATTTTGAGAACATTTAATTTATTAGTGAGTTCATTTCTCATCCTGTGTCCCATGTGCCATGACCACAAGATTTGATTCTTCATAAGAAATTATTTCCCTATTATTATGATGACAATAGTAGGTGTTACTGAAAGTAGTTTCATGCTTAATCCCACAGACATAAATCTATGTTTGTAAATAGAAAGCCTGCCTTTAGACAAAGCATTTGAAGACTAAGAAAAAGGAGGCGATAACATAATTTTCAGGTACTTCTATTTACTTATCTGCTCACAAAACCAGTCTTAATTATACTTTAAGAATTCAGATTACAAACACTCCCTTGGTGGGTGTGAGTGTGTCTGTGTGGAGGGGAGGAATTATGTTTTCTTTGTTTCTCAGTCTCACAGCATTTTTAACAGTAAGTTTATTTATTTATTTATTTATTTTGAGACAGTCTCGCTCTGTTGCCCGGACTAAAGTGCCCTGGCATCAGCCTAGCTCACAGCAACCTCAAAGTTCTGGGCTCAAGTGATCCTCCTGCCTCAGCCTCCCAAGTACCTGAGACTATAGGCATGGGCCACCATGCCCGGCTAATTTTTTTTTCTATATATTTTTAGTTGTCCAGATAATTTTTTTCTATTTTTTTAGTAGAGATGGGGTCTCGCTCTTGCTCAGGATGGTCTCGAATTGCTGAGCTCAAATGATCCTCCTGCCTCGGCCTCCCAGAGTGCTAAGATTACAGGCGTGAGCCACCTGTTAGCCACTGGCCTAACAGTAATTTTTAATGTGATATTAATTAGATAGAATCAAATTATTACAAATTATGATAAGAAATATAAATTTATCTGGAGTAAGAAGCTTGGCACTATTGTTTTGAACCTAAATTTTATACCTTCAACTAAAGATGGTCTAATTTTATGGTTTGCAGCAAACACTGGCTAAGACAAGTACCTCTATTTGGGAAACACAAAAGAAGTAGTAATAATGATATTGATAGTATAATATAAAATCTAGAATAAATGATCAAAATGTCTTTCAAAATCAAACCAGTATAGTTAATATGATATTATTTTTCTTACTAGCACACATTGTAACACAAATGAGTTAATACAGAACTTTGTAGAATTAAATTTATAATTCTGATAATTCTATCAGTTTTCCAAAGTAACATCTTGTATCTGCTATGTAAATGTGGAATATTTGCACATTATACTCTTGCAGCTACTTGGCAATATTAACTTCAGTTTTTATTACCCAACTTCAGTATCTGTTTCTTCTACTTTTCAGTTTGAAGGAGTGTTGACTGAAAAGCTATCCCAATATTTAGTATGTATGAGATCCCATGCTGGGTCCAGAAGGCATCGTGACCCCATCCATATGTTTAAAGCATCTACTTCATTTGGAAGTCTTACAGGCAACAAAACAATCATGGAGAGAAGTGGTCTTTAAATTTTAATTTTATCAAAATAAACCAGATCTCTTGTGTATAAAACCTTTGCCAAAACTGGATTTTCTTCAACAGACAGCAAGCCAAACCCATTTGTAAAGGCCAAGGAAAAGACTAAGTATGCATTTGATTATATGACAGTTAGATTGCATTATTTTTGTTTTGGCTATGCTATTTTTGTTGATATGTGCACTTTTTAGACTATTTTTAAATACCTTTCAAATAGCTTGAGGCTGATTTCTGAGAACTTTTAGATTTTATGATCTATTTATTTATCTGTTATATTGTTATATATTGCATATTATAAATTCATGAACATATCTGGAATAACACTAAATATAAGCATACTTATATATACATATATGAATGTTTTATCTAAATTCTAACTAGTAATAGTTTTGCTCTTAATATATGTAGGAATTAATTTTCTATAATTTTATGTATAAAAAAGTATCTTTTGATAAACTTCAACAAACAGAAGATCTACAAGATTCCTGTGCATTTTCATATTCAATATCTTAATGGAAATGGCCTGGCTATCTTCTTAGGTTGCCATTTTACCAGAATGTAGTCTATATTTTATTAAGACATAGTAGTTTTATTAAGCTTCTAAATTAATACATAGTAACAAACTCATAAACCACAGCTCGTTGCCAGGGAACTGAGTTTGGTGAGGAATTATAAAGTAAATGTGTTTTTAGCTGAGTTTCTTTTCTTTTAAGGGGGGCATTAAGCATTCAGAACACATACACAACTTTTTAAAATTCTCTTTTTATTGCCTAAGACATGATTTTTCAACAAGTCAAACTTCTTTTCTCTTGAGTTTGAAAAACAAGCCAAGATTTATTGGAAAGTGGGGAGAGGGAAACTTCATCAGTGATGACTGGTTTTTGAATGATAGTAATTTAAATAGAAAATTCAAGGAAATAAGTTATTGTTGGATTCGAGTTTCCCATCTGAGAGAAATTTTGCCTCAAACACCTTTTAATAAGTCTTCCTGAAGAAATAAATATAAACAAGTTCATCTTCATGGCTAAAGTGTCTCAGAATGGGAAGAAGCTGTTTGAGTCATAGTTCCAATTTGAAGAATTAACCCATCTCTCTCCTAGTTCTGAAACGAATAAAAGTGATTGTTTATGGATTAGGAAAATGTAGAAGAAAGATTATAGAAAAAAATATGCCTGGGAATGTCTTCACTCTTTCTACAAAGCTTTCCTACATGCCCGAGGTTGCTTTCAATGCTAAGCTGGTGAACCATGAGGGGATTATAGTTTTATCAACAGCCTGATTCTGCACCAGCAGCAGGTGCACCGGCTCGATGACCTGCAAGGCCATTGGTGCCACAGAACCTGTTTCTGGCAGTAGTTACTTTGTGTTAACACCATTATTGATGGTAGTCCAAGCGAGATAGGAATTGCCAAGGAATGAGCTGAAGTACTAGATGTTGCTTTAAAAACATAGAGGAAAAAGAGACTGAATGGGAAAAAAAAAAAAAAAAAAAAGAAAGAAAACAGATTCAGGCGCTTGGCTTATTTTTTATATTACTACTGCCAAATACAGCCAACGCGTGGCCATGGGAGTTTGGCGCCGCTGGAGAGGCAGACACGCCGCATGGAGGAAGTTGGAAGGACTGAAAAGTCAACGCTGAAACTGAAAGCAAAGATTGCCAAGTCAAATGCTGAATTGTGCAAGTACAGGATGTTTTCCTTTCCATTTTTCACAATGAGGCATTTCTTTTACTCCCTCCTGTTTTGATCAAAGACCAATGTTCTCAACTTTCAGTCACCAAATTGCTGTGGTTTTGTTGCTTATTTATACAATGATTATAAATAAATAGGGTCATTAAAATAGCTTTACTTATGAAATAATTAAACTTTAAAACACATGGAAAATAGTAAAATAGTCACATGTGAACCCAGCTCTAAACAACAAATGTAAATGTTTTGCCATATTTTCTTTAGATTTTTAAAAATACAATAAATTTAGTAATATCTCTGCCACATAGATCTTTGAATTTTAATACATTATTATGTGCCCATGATAATATAGAGTATTTATTTCAAAATTTGTATTAACTGTTTCATTCACTGTTTTATGCCCATTGCCTAGAACAGTAGCTGCTGCATAGAAGATGCAGAAAAGGGAATCAAAATTTTTGACTCAATAAGTGCTAAGATACTGATATGTCATTCCTTTGCAATTTTATTTTTTACTTAATATTATGTTTTTGATATTTATTCATGTTAAGGCTTTTCAGATGCTAGATAGTACTCGTGTGTGACTTTGACTGTGTCATATTTTATTTTTTAAATCACCCAAATGTCCACTAAGGATGTTTCATATTTTTTAACTCTTGCAAACAATATCCAATGAACTTTTAAAAAGATACCAAATTAAGTTTGTCATAATTACCTTGATGCCATGTTACGGCAGAGTGTTTGATGTTCAATTAGAGGATTTTAGATTCCATGGAATACAGGGTATTACTTTATTTTTATCATTATCACCAATAATGTCATCTTATTATAGATTGAAGGGATTTCTTAGGTTAGAGAACCCCACTGTAATTTAACAAAAATAAAATTCAGAGGAGGTATAACTTCTGTCTCCCAGGGAAGTACATATTTTCTATGATTAGAACCCCATAAAATAGGACCGTGACATATATAATGTTGCATAGGAGTTCAAAACAGAAGGGTGAAAAGTTTGCAAGTGCCTTCTATGTGCCAGTTGCTGCTCTAGATATTGAGGATATATCCATGAACAAAGTATCTGTTCATATGTTCATTCATTCATTCATTCATTCAATAAAACTATATTATTTCTGTCTTTCTTTGGACAAGCATTGTGTTGAGTGCTGAAACTTTAAAGGCCAATAATATCAGCCACTTAAGGTTTATATAACTTAAGACTCTACTCAAATTTACTAAATAGTTTGGTTTCGCTTATGTAAGAATTGCTAGTTCCCTTTCTCTTAATTTCTTAGGAAAATATACTTCTCTCCACATTATATAGCCTAATCTAAAATATACACATATCATCTTTTCCCTCTATTCACCTTTTTTTCACCCCTGGGACTAAAGGGGAAACAAATGTCTAAGACAGTCAATAAAATGTGTTACTATATTTTGTTCTTGTTATACTACATAACCCTTGTCTTAATTCACTTCCCTAACCCATTTTAGAGATTTGTCCACATGTAAATATGGGACAAATTATTCTTTACTGCAAAGTTATCTAGTGTGCAGAAACATCTAATTTGTGACTTAATAACATTTATTCCAGGAAAATTATTGTACAAGAAGGGCAATAATGTCCTTACATTTTCTAATCAGTTTTCTTGAAATGTGATCACAGCACCATACTGTAACATTTGGCTTCTGTCATTTTGCTCAAATTATAAATTGAAACTGATGCTACAATATCACAAGGGAAAACAAAGTTACCTTTATTAGACAATTATTAGACAACACAACTGTACCAGAATGTAAACGTCACCTAGCAAATGAATTTAATAAATTGTTAAAAACATTACATTCTGTTGGGGTTAGGAGAAGGACATAGTTAGACAAAATGCATTCAAATAGTAGCAAATCTGACAGACTCTGCAGTAAAATCACTATAGTGATAAGATTTTCAGGAATTGAGTGAGTAAAGTGGAAATTTGATATGAAATCACTTACCTACCTACCTATACCATCATTTTGTATCTTTTATAACTTAGAAAGTGATTCCACATATTGCAGGGAATTTGTGTGTGTGTATGTGTGTGTATATGAGACAATTTAGTTAAAATAGGAGACCAAAACTGAACTAATCAATGGATATTTCTCAATTATAAGGAAGAAAAAAAATACAAGAAAAAAGATAATTGGTGTTTCCTAAGGATGTGAAATTGTGCATTACAGATATTTATTTGTATGTAATACTTTTAGAATTGAGCCATGTCTTTGAAAACTACATCTAGTTAAAATTAATTCAAAAGATGTGAATACTTTAAAGCTTGGCATAGCAAATTAGTCAAGTAAAACTGCAGAGGACTGACTGTATCAGGGCTAATTTTTCTCATTGCTAAAAATATATGTGTGATCTGTTGTTCTTGAATAGCAGGGTATTTGGTCTTTTGAGATAAGAGAAATGCCAACTAGTTTTGTTCCTCCTTAAAAGTTCAAGCAAAGTTATAATTTGTTTTTTAAAAAATATTAAAGTGGGCTATATTATAAATAAATACTATTCTCAATTCTGTTGGTACCTATATACAGGCCAACATGACGCCTTGAACAAAGCCCCATGTCTGAACAGGGCCACGAGAAGTCATTAATGGTAATTCTCATTTTCTTGGAAACTAAAAAAAAAGGGAGAAGGTTCAAGACGGTGAGTGAAACTTTTTGTTTACATATGACTATGACGCTACAAAGGCCAGAGGTAGCACTGCACCTAAGATGGAAATACATAGGGTTTCCCAGATTTGCACAACAGTGACTAAAAAGGGAAAATGAAGCAAATGGCTAAAATTTTCTATATAAATGATTGATCCCAAAGGACATTCATGTGTATGTGTAGCAATTGCAGTGACCTCCCTGACTACTGGAAACATTCCTAGATCAACAGAAAGTAGATCTTAAGTGAATCACGGCTGCTTGACATTAATTCAAGACTTTAATTTGACTCAAGAATATTTTGACAATGCCCTTTACTGAATAACTTTAGCAACATTTAAAAATTTTCTTTGTTTTGCATTTCCTATAAAATTTAAATAATTTTAGGACTATGTCATTTATTTCCGTTCATCTTGCTTATCTTGGTTCTAAAAACATAGTTGTTAAAAACTATTAGTTTATATGCAAACAGTTTAGAAGTCACACTGCATTCTCTCTTCTTGCCCCCCCTCTGCATTTTTAAAATTGTGGTAAAATGTACATGATATAAAATTTACTATTTTAAGCAATTTTTAATACCATTCTGTGGCATTAAGTAATATTGTGTATTGTTACACAATATAGTCTCTCTTAAAACAGCTGGACTTTAATGATAGTAACTGCAGGGCAGAAATCTGAGAGATGAGATAGGCCTCAAGAAGATAAGTCTTAGGTAAGAGTCCAGCGTGGATCGTCTATGGTCCATCATATCAAAAGAGTGGAGTTAACTGAAATAGCTAACATCCCTAACATTCCACAAATCTGTCTCTCTATTTATACTCCTAGGGTCTATTTCTTGATTTTAAAGGCTTATAAAATCTTTCTTCTATAATTTTAACCATACAATGCTAGTAAGACGGGATAAATTTATGTTCAGAGCATCAAATCATATATTTATATGTGTATTTCTCATGTGTGACCAATAAAAACTATTTTAACATGCATACTTGTTCATCTGTTTTTCTATAAACCAGGAAAATATATTGAGGGATTATATTTTTTAAATCTAGAATTAAATATGTAAAGATTATAAATTATAGGAAGGGAGGGGCAAAATATACAAAAGGTGTACTGATCTAGCACTTCATGATTAAAGTGTGAAAACTACCTTAGGATATTAAAAAATAACTCATCTTCTATATGTTAACTTGGATATTTGTGAACTGTATCTAAAATAGGTATTTCATTTAAGAGTACAGACATGTAATCTAAAAAAAAAAAAAAGAAGTTAAACATTCTGCAGAGACACAAGGTATATAGCTCAAAGGTTCATATATGCATAGATCTAATTTATGCCAATTGGAGATACATCTGGCACCTTTAAGATCTGGACAAGGATTCACTAGCCATCATGAACAAAAACAATTAGTGGGGTTATGTTGTTCTTAATTGCAGATTGTTTCATGCCAATTTATTCATACCTCATAGAGTTTTTCTGTTTTTGCTCATTGAATAGCACTGTTTATATCTGCTCATAGAGTTGTTTGGCTTTATAACTCGTGCATGTATCTGCCAACCTGTTAGTCTAAAAGGGGAAAAAAAAAACATTGAAATATAATTTGAAGCACATTTTAGACTATTTGCATTAACTGTAAGAAGAGTTTAGAGAATTTTAAGAGACTGACATTTAGAGTGTATAATCTTTAATGTAAAAAGTTTCATCTTTGTCTCCTGAGGCTTCTGTTTATATATGAAGAAAACTGCAATGTGACATTTGCTAATAGTGTCTGCTGAAGAAATGCTACATCTTCAAGATACTTCTGAGACTTATAAATTATGACAATTATTACTTATAAAAATGCAATAAATAAAATCACTTTAGAGCACAAAACGATTTATTTTAAGTAAACTCATTATGTTCTATGTATGGCAACCTTTTCACCATAAAAATAATATACCTAGATTTTAAAAATCCTCATCTCTCCTTGTGAATTGTATTTCTAGTCTCTCTAAAGAGAAAAAAATGCAGGCTTAACTTACCACTTACTAGGAGTGTAAACTTTAAGGAGACAATCTCTCTGTCAATCTTTCCTCAGCTCTAAGATAGGCATAATAAAACGTTCCTCTCTTTTGAAAACCCAGTGAGATTTTGTACTGAAAAGATTTCAGTAGAGTATTATAGAAGATTAAATACGAATTTTAAAAAGTTTAGAATTATTTTTACATCTAAACAACTCCTGAACTCTTCCATCTTTATATTTCTTTTTAACTTGCATTTTTTTTTTTTTTTTGTTTAGGTACTCCAACTTGTTTATAAGTAAGTACTTGATCATCCTCTAGAATGTATAACATGGAAGATGGCTCGAAAGAAAATACTGGCAGGCTATAATAAACTACCCCTCTCCAAGTCTCACTAGAGTTGTAAAATGACATTTGAATACTAGTTAGGTATCCATGCTTTTAGAAAAACATTGCTGAATACTTTGTTTTGTTAACTAATCAAAGTATTGTTTGATAAAGTATTCCAAACTTTAATTCTGCAAATGATTAATGAATCTTTAAGTACAATAGCAAAAATTTATTTTGCTTCTAATTCCAAGGATTTTAAATAAATTCTATGTTATCTCATGAAAAAAATTGTCAGTAATAAGAGTTCAAGAGATGATTCATTTTATCCAGATGTCTCAAAGCTAAGTGATGAATTATCAGACTTAGAAATTGAGAACCAATTTAAGACCTATCAAAGTCCCTAGAAGTGAGTTTTAAGTGATTAAAAGTTTCCACTCCCCTTATTGCTCTCTAAAAATAGTTTGTCCGTTAAATGTATACCTGGTCTTACCCTGATAACTTTTCTCTATTTTACATCTCACAGACAATCAAAAGGCAAGCAAAAAATGAATCATTTAGTGAAGTAAAATGTAGGTAATGAGAGACATTTTAAAATAGTAACATAAATGGAAGATTATAGAAGAATAATTTAACCTCAAAATCATGACATTTCAGTGGAAAATTTAGTTTGAGTTTTTAATTGAGCAATTATTTCCTATATTTTGGGTTGAGTGTGACCTTATCTTCCCTATTTTCATCAACTTGATAGCACTAATGCTTAAACAATACAATCCTGTCTAGAAAACAATGGAGATTTGCTAGTAAGCCAAACTGTTTCATAGTGAGATGCTACTTTAAGTTATTTTTTGTATGTAGTAATTGAGAATGGATGGAATTTTATTATAAAATTCTTTATAGAAGTGTTCTAATGCTAACAGAGGACAAGCAACCTACAGAATACATTACTGAAGTTGTCTAAGGCTTCAAACAAATAAAATGCTTTGTTGAGAACTTGAGAGCTATTTGTGCTTCTGCTTTTACATGAGGCAGAGATCAGTAAAAAAAATAAAATAAAAATAAAACCTCTCAGCAAGTGGAGATTCAACATGCATGATAGGCTGACCTAACTGCAGTCAGGTTTGAAAATATCTCACCATTATGACTCAAAATTTGGAAACTCTACTCAGCATATTAGAATCTGAGTGTGTTGAATTTGTTTTAGTTAGTTGAGATAGGAGTTACAAATCTTTGGTACTTTTAAGCAATCTATGCAGCATCATTTGATAACCGAGTTAATTGCAATTGAAAATCACAATGATGCCAAGAATGCTGACTGGTTTCTTTTCTATTGGGAAGAACAGACAAGATTAATCTCTGTCCTCAGTTTCAGGAATATGTGTGGTTTTCACAAACAACTTCTACATAATGAACACTGTGACTTTTTTAGTGACTCTGTTTCCCTCTTTGAATTTTCTTCTTTGAATGGAAAGCTTATAACCTGATAGGCTTACCATCTTTAAATTATTAAATGTACACCCCTTTTAGGCAAGTAAAACTGGGTTTGAATCCAAAATGTGTTATAGTCCCCTGCTGAGCCTTAATTTCTTTATTGTATTAATATAATAGAGAAAATGACTATTTAACAGGATAGTATTTGCAAATAAATGGGCTGAGAGTTTTCCAACACAAAAAATAATGTCTAGTACTTAGAATGTTGAAACATATTGTCATGATTGTGTGCAAACTTCATCAGGTTGCTGCACGGTTGTACACATTATAAACCGCACCCCCTGTAGGCGAGCAATGTACAACATGACAACCATGTGCCTTCATTGACTATCTCATTTTTGGACAAATATTAATATTTTTTTCCCTTTAACACATTTTTGTCACTTCTTTTTAATGTATTTAAACTTGCTATATTGAATGCAGTTGATACGCATCTGAAATTATTTTTGTAGTAGTGCACAAATAAAATATAAAAATTAGAATAAAGAGATGATTTTTCATTATAAGATTATATAACCTTCTTAGATAAGAAACACTCACTTTTTTGTTTAATTTCTCTTTGCTTCTTCCTGATAGCTAATGTGTAAATGTTTTTTAGTATGTTTTGTTTTGTAGGATGTATTAGAGTTCTCCAGAGAGATAGACAAATACAAGATAATTAGGTAGATAGATAGGCAGAGAGAGAGAGAGAGAGAGAGGAGAATTGTTAAGGGAGTTGGTTCATGCAATTATGGACCTTGAAAAGTCTCATGAAAGGCAGTCTGCAGGATCGAGAACCAAGGAGGCTGATAGCATGGTTCAGTCCAAGTCCAAAGGCCTTAGAACCAAGAAAGCTGACGGGAGTAACTCTCAGTCTGTAGCCAGAGGCCAGAGAAACTGAGGAGCCCCAGGAATAAATCTTGGAGTACAAAGGCCAAAGAACCTGAAGTTCTAATGTCCAAGGGCAGGAGAAGAAGAGTGTCCCAGCTCAAGAAGACAGAGAAATTTTACCTTTCCTTTGCCTTTTTGTTCTATGTGGGTCCTCAACCATTTGGATGGTACCTACCCACATTGCATTATTTAGACCATTCAAATGCCACTCTCTTTCCAAAACACCCTCACAGATATACTCAAAAATAATACTTTATCTGCTATATGCATATGCTTTAATTCCATCAAGTTGACACACAAAATTAGCCAACACAGAGGGCAAGGGGGGGAAGGCTGTAAGTAGAAGCTGTGTCCTTAGAATTTACTGGTAATGAGAGAGACTATAGTACAAACAATCACAACTCACTCTGTTCAGTGGTACAAAAGTGATGCAAAAAAGAAACTTCAGTTTAACAAGTATGAAGTATAGATTACAGCATAGAGGTAGGGATAGAATGCAGAGCAAGAAAAGGGTGATAAGGAATGTTGTCTGAAGGCAGTATTCTGAACGTTCTTACATATTAATTGGGAGAGGTTGTACTCCTTTCTGTAGGCACTTTGAAGTCATAGTTTTTTTGTTTTAAACAAACTTTTAAATTTGACATAATTATAAATTCACATGCAGTATTAAGAAATAATTCAGAAACACTATGTACCCTCTGATCAGTTTTTCTTCATGGTAACGTCTTTCAAAACTATGCTACAATATTACAACTCAGATATTGACATGGACACAGTCATGGATATTGATAGAACAGTTCTGTCACCAGAAGGATCCGTAGTGCTGTCTTTATAGCAACACTTACCTCCCCTCCAACCTTATTCCTGATCCCTGGGTTTCACTAATAAATATTATATAAATGAAATCATGCCGTATATACATTTTAGAATTTTTTTTTCATTCATCCTAATTCCCTTGAGATCCATACAAAATTTTGCATGTATCAGTAGTTTTGTTCTTTTTATTACTGACTAGTACTCCATGATAAGAATATCTTACAGTGTTTTTAATCATTTAGCTATTGAAGGATATACATGTTGTTTCCAGTTTGGAGCTATTATGGATAAAGCTACTATGGATATTTATGCACAGGTTTTTGTACATGTATGTTTTTATTTCTCTGGAATAAATCTCCAACAGTGAAATTGCTCAGATGCATTGTAGCTGCATTTAGTTTTGTAGGAAACTACCAAACTATTTCACAAACTGGCTGCATCAGTCCTGCCAGCAATATATGAGTGAGCCAGTGTCTGTATGCTTGCCAGAATTTAATATTGTCATTATTTTTTATTTTGGCCATTCTGATAGTTGTGTAGTGCCACCATAGGTTTTAAATAGTAGACGATTTGGTTAGATCAATATTTTAGAAGAAACTTCCTGATGGCAATAAAATAGAAGATGGAATGAAATGCGGAGAAACTTGAGTCAGTAATGTTATTTAGAAACATGTTTCAGTGATTAAGTTTAGAGAGAAAGACCTGATCAGGCACAGGAAAATTGAGGATTAGAAAGAATTGCTAGTAGTGTTTTAAAGTCTTGTAAAGACTTTATTCTTAAAGATTTGTAAAGACATTATTCAACATTTCTAGATGACTCTAGATTGGTAAAGTAGAACTGGCTGATTGATGCAAATTCAAAGGACATTTCCTTTAATCTCCAGGTGCAAATTTTCATTATATGTGGAAACACAGTTACTTTGGTATGACTCAGACATGTATCTGTTATTCAGAACACAACTACATAACACAAATGCTTAGTGGTCATCCCTTAAAATAGACTGTTTTTGTGAAAGTATTTTAAAGAGTTGAAAGATTAATCTGAAAACTCAGGATAGTCATTGAAAAAATAAAAACAACTCCAGAAATATTTATTCTGTCTATATATTTATTTAACTCTCTGCCTATCCATCTACTATCACCCAATTCATTTGATTCACTTTTGGGGAATTTTTAAAATGGTTTCAATAGAAGCATAAAAAACATGGGTTAATAGTTATACCTAAAAACAGACACAAACAGAAAAAGCACCCAATATTACAGAGGAAATAGCTTATGAAATCCAAGTATGAAGTTTATATAACCTTAAAAAGTAAAAATTCATAAAAAAATCCATTGTATGATATATTACTGTTTCTTTATCCAATTTCCTATTGATAGAAACATGAGCTATTTGCATGCAGGCTCTTGCTATTATGAATAAAGCTGCTACAAACATTGATGTACAAGTGATTTTATGAGCCTATGCATTTCTCTTGGGTAAATATTTAGAAGCTGAATTACTAGGTCAAAAAATAAACTTATGCTTAA
>JAQIFY010001042.1:0-14522 GCA_028533085.1 Varecia variegata | reverse complement strand
TCTGGGAGGCCGAGGCGGGTGGATCGCTCGAGGTCAGGAGTTCGAGACCAGCCTGAGCAAGAGGGAGACCCCGTCTCTACTAAAAAATAGAAAGAAATTATCTGGCCAACTAAAAATATATGTAGAAAAAATTAGCCGGGCATGGTGGCGCATGCCTGTAGTCCCAGCTACTCGGGAGGCTGAGGCAGGAGGATCGCTTGAGCCCAGGAGTTTGAGGTTGCTGTGAGCTAGGCTGATGCCACGGCACTCATTCTAGCCTGGGCAACAGAGTGAGACTCTGTCTCAAAAAAATAAAATAAATAAATAAATAAATAAAAATAAAAGGTTTAAGGTCAACTCAGGTTCATCCTAATGCAAACTCATTTTCTAAAATTGGTAGTAATAATAATGATATGTCCCTCTTAGGCTTATAACATCATGCCTGGCTGTAAGATTAAATGGGGGATAAAACTGGCTATGAGGTAGACCATTTAGCAGGAAATAAAGTGTCCAAAATAATTTGACAAATTGGAAAGACAAAAATGAAATCAATTAGATGGGGTACTTAAAGAAGTTAAGATTTGGCTCAGCTTGAATATGTATACTAGAAGAGAAGAAGGAATTAATAAGTAGTTATGATATTTGCATTTTTCCGATTGAGAATCACCCTTTAGTTTTCAGAATACATCAGTCAGATTCTAGAAACCCTAATTAGGAGATGCGGAAGAGGTTAGTGAGAGAAAATGTGGATGAATGGAGAAAAAAATGTGCACTTACACTAGTTATCATAAATGATTTTTTGTCATCTACTTTTTAAACAGGCAATCACTATTTTTGCCTGAAAAAAGTATTTATAAATAGTAAAAAGGCCTTGGTTTTAAGCTCAAGTTGTAGACACATCTATACTAATGTCAAATTCTTCCATTAATAGGGAAATATAGTAAATCATTTATGACAACAAACTCCACCTCCCTTTAGGATCTTTCTGATGTCCTCCAAGACATTCACACACAGGACTCCTAGAGCTTCTGATTTATGGGAGAAAACCACTCTAAGCCTTCCACTTACTCCCAGAAAGAGCTTTGATACTGCTCTAAACCTACATCTGACATTCACTCACAGGGAAAATTTAATAGAGAAAGGGTCTGCATGCAGGAGGTGAAGGAGGCCCTTAAAGAAAAATTGACAGAGCCAGAGTCCATGAAAAACTAACCTTGAATGTCAAAGAAAGCCCTGGTTCTAGTCCCAGCTCTATTTCTAACTAGCACTGTGACCTCTGGGGCTTAATTTGATCATTTGTAACGTGCAGGGATGATGATCTGTAAGTATCCCTCTAGCTTCAAAATTCTCTTGATTTGTAAGAGCAGTAAATACCATAATAAAAGGTTTGCTCCTAAACACTTCAGACGTCTAGGCTTCTAAATCTGGCTTGAATGTCTCTCTTTGCCATTCAGTTTTTCAACCTCTAAAAGGAAAAGTTTTCTGTACCTGAATTATAAGAAACACCAAAGCTTTTTGGATAAAGAAAAACCAATCACTTTCTTCCTTGAAGTGTTTTGAAAATGAAAAAGCTGATAATTGTGCCACAAATATAAGCATTTGCAAAATTACTTATATTTATGCAAACAACCCAATTTTAGTTTTTAATGATTTAAATTGGTCTAAATTTTAATTGTTCCTCTTCTTTCTCTTGTCTACTTAGAGTTACAACACATATATTATAAATTATTATCAGAAAAAGATTTTCTCATATCCATAGTGTGAGCTCATTTACAGATTACCATTCTAGGTGTTGAGGTACAGCAGTGAACTAAACAAAGTCCCTGGTCTCCTGGAACATACCTTCTATCAGAGTTGTCCTGTTTTAATAATATTGATAGTTCCTGCTTGCAGAAAAGTATGAAGAAGAAAATAAATACCACCCATGTCAGACTCTTTAATGTCTCATTTGCTTCAGGCATTTTTTTCCAAGAGAAATTGTAGCAATTTACAATCCCAACTGTAATGTAATTTTTATTTTATGTTACAAACACTATTTTAGTGTTTACTGTGGGGCAGGTAATGCTCAAAGTGCTTTTGATCTTCATATAAATCCTGTTAGGTAGGTAATAATATGCCTACCTTGGATATAGAATTCTAAGGTGGCAGGTTTTTATTTTCAGCATTTTAAAGGTACTACTCCATTATCTTCTCACTTTCATGGTTTCAGAGAAGTTAGCCATTATTCCCTTTCTAGCTGCCTTTAAAATTTTTCTCTCTCTCCCTCTTTCGTTTTACAGTAATTTTCTAAGTGTCATTTTTTTTTTTTTGCACATTCATCCTGTTTGGCATTACCTAAGATTTTTTAACCTGTGAGCTATCATTTTTAAAATCAACTTTGTAAAAACTTCTTGGTGATATCTGTTCAGATATTTCTTCAGCCCTATTCTTTTTTCTCTCTTTCTGGGACTTCAATAACATATATGTTAGACTGTTTGATATTATCCCATTGGCTTTTTCATTACCTGTCCAGTTTAATCTTTCATTCCTTTCTTTTCTTCTTGCTTCAGTTCGGATAATTTCTATTAATATGTCTTTGTGTTCACAGATTCTTTTTTTTTTTTCTGTGAATAGTATGCTATGAAGCCCATCTTAAGTTTGGATATTTATCATTCAGCTCTACAGTACCCATTTTCTTTATTTCTTCCTCCTCTTTTCCTTCCTTTCCTCTTCCTCCTCCTCCTTCTTTGAGATTCCATTTTTCTTTTGAAATTCCACATCTCTTAATCCATTTTATTTTTCTTTTTTCCATTAATTTAATATATTTGTAATAGGTATTTTTAAAAGCTTGCCTGCAAATTCCAACATTTGAGTCTTCTAGGAGCTGTTTGTATTGGCCACTTTTTTCCCCTGTCTATGGGTTACATTTTCCTGGCTCGTTATTTTTTATTTTATGGAGAAACATTGTATTTAAAAGAAACATAAAGACAGGAGTGAATATAGTTTTCCCCAGAGAGGGCATACTCTTTCCTCTGTCAGACAGCTTGGGAGAGGTTAATCACTTCAGTCCAGTGAGGAATTGAGTTGGGTTGAGGCTGAACTGAAATTTTAGTAAGTTCCAGCTCACATCTGGTTTTGAATATCTTTAGGATGAGATATGTCCTGTATTCTGGACTTCTTCACCTAGCACGACTCTGGGTTTTAAGCACCATGAGTTAACGGGAATCTCTCTCTGCCATTCTACCTCCACCTCCAGCTGGCTGGACTGCTTCCTCTGCAAACTCTGCAGAAGTCCCATGAGGGGCAACTGGCAGCTTGGAAGAATCAGCTCTGTGTTTGGGGTTCAATTCTTACTGTTTCAATCTGTCATAGCAGCTAAGATGGCTGTTTAACATTCTACATGTTTCTCTTTTCTTCAGAAAAGTGTCTGCCTAAGCCAAGACACATCCTCCATTCTCCCATGCCTAGACCGAGGAGAAGCCTCCAGGACAGTGGCCTCTAGTGTTCACCCATCTAGAAAGGGCTTGCCCCTCTCTGAGTTTTAATTTCTTTAGGCCATTTTTATCTGTCATTTTCTGAAGTTTTTTAAGAGTGTATGATAATTTATCCATTTTTCTTACATTCTAGCCAGACTGTTCCGATCTCCTATGCTCTCTCATCAGGTGCCTGCTAAGGGTCAGCTATGTTAAAGAGCAAAAATATTTTTAAAATGTGTCTTTTTCTTTTAATCTTTAAATGCCAAACAGTGATTAGAGAGTCTCGTTTCATGACAGAATAGCCCTGGTGCTGTATTGTTGTTTGTTTCCTTTGTTTTTCCTGCAAAGTTTTGTGAACATCTGAGAGTCCATCTATCACTGTACACCAACATGCTTGGTGGCCCCTTGGATAAAATATAGTTTCCACTATATGATATGAAAAGTTTAAGTAATTTAGGTTTACTGAAGCAAAATATTGGACTTACACTTTGGTATATTTGGGGGAGTTTAAAATATTGAAATGCTTGGAATTAACTTGAAATGCTATATGTTCTGGGGAATGTCAGAAAAAACATAAAACCCCTGAAAAGGCTGACATTGTCAGCCTCCTTTACTGCTGGTTTCTTATTAGCTGCACGTTGTTATGATGTCATGGTGTAAAATACAGGTAATGGGGATGGGAGATTTGAAAAAGTTCTATAATGGGAGCTTATATGGAAAATATTTGTAAAAGTTTCTCTCTCTGAATCAAGCTTAAAATATCATGGATTCTGATCTCATTGCTGCATCTGCTGTCCACATGAGAGCAATACGAAGTTCCCAGAGTCAAAGAACCTAAGACCTCCATCAACTTGGTAAACTGTGTGTGACCAGAGCCCTATGGAGCAACAACCAAAGGGGAGGAAGTTCTCGATAACATAAAAACATAACAATATTGGACAGGATCCTTGGAGACACCAAATAAGATATAGCAGTCATTGAGTGGAACATTCTCAACAAGACTGCTGAAGGACCAGGCTTTTTAAAAAGACTTCTCTGAAGAAAATTACTGTGGAATAGCCTGGAGGTAGATAGTGTCAGGAAAGAAATGTTTCTAGACTGATTAATTTAAGGTAATTCTTAACACTGTGGAAATTGTCACAGTCCTGTCAGGTTTCAGAGACTAGCTGAAGATCTGGGTAATATCTTACTTACTTAGAAGGGCAAAGAATACAGTTAGGGATGAAATTTACAGGAGTCTATGGTGCAATTTGGGATGCCACAACTTAGCCCAGAGTGCTGAGGTAGATTTGTCTTGACTACGAAGATGCAGAGGTTGAACCCCGGGGGGAGGAGAGAGAGGAACAGGGCCATGGTTATATATTTAAATTCTCCTTGGGGCCCAAACTCATCCAGAGTAAGGGAAATCATCATTATACTCTTTTTTAAAAAATAATTTGTACCTCTCACATATTCATTCCATGTAATGACTTTTCTTGGTTTATACGTTGATATATTAAACTGTAAGCACAGTGTGACTGTGCTGGGCCTTGGTGACAGTGGAATTAAAACAAAATTTGTGGTTTGGATTCCAGAAGATTTAATGATAATTACCTCAAAGATTTTATGGAGCCACTACTGACATCTTCAAAATTAAGACATTGAGTTTACCTAAAAGTGAACAATTGTAACTGATTTTTTTTTTAAAAAACAGGGTCTCACTCTATTGCCCAGGCTGGAGTGCAGTGGCATCATCATAGCTAACTGCAGCCTCCAACTCCTGGGCTCAAGCCATCCTCCTGCCTCAGTCTCCTGAGTAGCTAGGACTACAGGCATGTGCCACCACTCTAGGCTAATTTTTAAAAAAATTTTTGTAGAGACGGGGTTTCACTATATTGTCCAGGCTGGTCTCAAACTCCTGGGCTCAAGTGATCTTCTCACCTCAGTCTCCCAAAGTGCTGGGGTTACAGGTGTGAGCCACCACACCCAGCCTAATAACTTATTTTATTTTTCCTAACCTCTAAATAACTGTTTCTAAGAAAGCTGAGATTTTTCTTTCTTTGGCAGATAATATTTCTTAATTATTTGATCAGTTTCCATGTCAAAAATAATGTACAAATGGAAAGAGGCCTGTATCTATGGGACCTTACAAAAAAAACAGCAGACCAAACATAACATCAATATACATCTTAAACTCATTTGCCAATCTTCTTACAAAAATTTTTTATTTTTCTCTTTTTTTCTTTGTTCCTACCTCTTTGTTGGACACACTACAAAAGTATGAAGTTTGTTATTTTTTTAAATTTAACAAAGCTTTATGTACTATGTTTTTTATATTTAAATTGGAAAAGGCTTATCCATTTTTGCTAATCAAATAAAACTCAAACTCCTCATTATATTCCAAGACCCCACATGAGCTGGCTCACAGCTCATGTCCATTTTCTTGCACATGACTACATTTCAGGGCCTCTGATCATTGTTCTGATCCTTGAACATGCCAACCTCATTTCTGCCTCAGGGATTTTCTGTTTGCTTCTCTCTGAATGTAATGTTCTTGCACTAAATCTTAGCATGACTGGTTTTTATTGCATTCAGATCTCAGCTCAAAATTTCAGCTGCTTGTGAAAGACTTTCTCTAACCCCTCACTAATCTAACTCCATGCTCTGCCCTGTCTACTTCAGTCACAGCACCTAAGTTTACGTTCTTATAAAATGTGTAATATAGTCCTATTTAGGCCTAGTTTATAAGCCTGAAGTCTAGTCAGAAAAAATATTGCATTAACATTTAATCAACAAGTGGTATTCTCAAATACCATGCATTGAATCATTAAGCAAATCAGATCACTATTCAATCAGTACTATTGTAATAATGTGTCCAGGCTGATAGCTTCTTGAAAGACAGGTTGATAGGATGGGCACGGTGGCTCACTCCTGTAATCCTAGCACTTTTGGAGGCCAAGGTGGGAGGACTGGCTGAGGCCAGGAGTTTGAGACCAGCCTGGGCAACACAGTGAGACCCTGTCTCTAGGAAAAACTAATTAAATGAGTAAATAAATAAAAATAAATAGGTTTTTTTTTTTTTAAAAAAAAAGAAAGACAGGTTGACAAATTAAGATGGAAATCTATGGATTGGATGATGAAATATGCTCAAATATGCAAATATTCTCAAATGTGGTAGCATTTGGGAAGTTAATATAAGAGGAGCTTTGGGTCATGGATTTGGGGTAATTCTTGAGTAGAACTTCAGATCATATGTATTATTAGTCCAAAGCTCTTATACAAATTATTGGTTCTACTCAGACTTCTGCTATTAACTGCCACAGAGTTTATCACTTTGGGGCTATTTGAGTGGAGTTGGGTAAATTCGTTTGAAGGAAATTTTACCTCAAGGGAGTCAAAACATGACTGTTTTGGATGGAGATTGTTTGTTTGACTGGAGCACAAATTGTGTGGCAGGTAAATGAAGGGCACAGTGCAGGGAGAATAAGTTGGGGACTGATTAGACATACACTAAATTTCATTATAGTCATTTATGGCAGAGGCCTTTGTGGTTCAATGCTCACATTTCTCTTTATTTTATATTTCTATTACTGTTCTATAGGCTCTGTGGTTTCTGAAGCTGAATACTGCAGTGAATTCGTGTGGGTTTTACCCATAGCAATTTTATTCCAATAACAGCTATTATTAGAATCTCACTTGTCTTCTGCTTGTTCGTTGCTACAACAAAACATATGCCAAAGGGTCTAAACTTTGTCACTTTGAGGGGGGTGGTGAGACACCAAATGCTTCTGAATAGGGGAATTACAAGGCAGAGATTTGTTTTAGAGATAAGTTTGATGGAATATGCACTATATATAGGAAAAGAGTTTGAAGTAGGGAAGACCAATTAGTATGATAGTATAATTTTTAGGCAAAAGACAACAAAGCCTGAGCTGTGCCAACGTTAATGGGATGAAGAGGAAAAGATGAATGAAAATGACACTACAAAGGAAAAATGGTAATAATTATTTAGCCCTGGTTTTGTGCCAGTTACTCAACTAAATATTTTACACGCGTTTTCTTCATTGATGTAGGCCTATGATGTTAACAAATGTACCCAAGCGCATTTAGCTGTTAACGGCAGGGCAGAATGCAAACACAAGTCTGGCTCCTGCAACGGCTAGTCTCTTAACCATGGGACTATACCAATTGGATATAATTCTTTTATTTTTTTACTTTTTTAAAGTTATTAGTTATTTATTTATTTTCAGGATATTATGGGGGTACAATTTGGTTACATGTAATGCTGTTTGCCCTGCCCAAGCCATAATAAAAGAATTAATTAATAAGAAGCTTAGGTGATAAAACTTGGTAATGCAGTTTAATGAAGGAAAAGGATGAGTACTGTTGGGGTATCCTGAGGTTGCAGCATTGGCCAGGCAGGCAGAGGACTGTAGGAGATGGCGGCAATGCAGGTCTGGGGATCTAGAAAGAGGTCAAGGCTGTACATAAAGTTGGGGGTCATCTATGCATGGAATAGAACATAAATGGATAACTTCACCAAGCGACAGTAAAAGAAGAAATCAGAGAAGGGCATAAAAGCCTTCTGAGTAACCACAAGCATAGACGATTAAAAAGAGGATAGAGGAAGAGCAGGGTAGAGATCACAATCAGGAAGTGGAACCATCAAGGATAGTTATTGATTAGTGTTAAATAGAATACGCTGGTCAGCAAGAATAGAAACTGGCAGTGGGCACTGGACTTAGCCACTGTTTTTTTCCTAAGAAAGCACACTTGTTTTAATTTTAAGGCAGAAGTAGGAGTAGAAGCCAGATTTTAAAGAATTTGCCTTATATTATTTCAGGATTAGCTTCCCATCCTTTTACTGGTAGTAGTTTGATGAGTATGTATTTACTCTCAATAAATATAATATTTCTGAACATACTTTGGGAATTTCTAACTACCATATTTTTAAAAAGTGGTTAACCAAAATATCACTACTACAAACCAGATATGTCAACCACAGATTTGCATGTAAAATATATTTTCTATTTCGATCAAGCAAAGTCTGGTTGACAAGGTTCTTTAGGTTTCTGTTAGAGCCAGGGGTACCTTCCCAATAAATAAAAGGATAATTCTGGGAAAAAAGTATATCTTTGACATTGTACCTTTCTTCCTGGTACACTCTTTCTTTGTTTTTTGTTTGGTGATTTTTTTTTTTTTCGGTTTGGTTTGTTTTTTCTGTTACTGGCAGGATTAACTAGGTATGATACCCACTTTCTTTTTCAGTATTTTACTCCTAAGGCTCCCTCCTCAATCTCACTCGGGCTTTTCATTCTTTTCCCATTTCCTGGGACACGTGAAAGTGGATCCCATGCTCTACAATTTTCTATTCTCCTTAATAAAATTTCGTCCTTGTTCATCACTGCATTGCTTATAATGGGGAAAAAACGGAAAATACATACATGACAGCAGGAAATCAAAGAAATTAGTTTAGTGATGTAATAAAATACTGAGGCTATTAAAAATGGCTGAAATATAATTAATGTTATGGAAAAAAAGTCAATATATTAAGTGAAAAAATATATATTGCCTATATTCTGATTCATAAAATAAAAATAAAAAAGAGGATACTTACGGAAGTAATGGAACAGAATATTTCAAATTGGATTTCTCTGAAAATAAAATATGGTCATAAGCACCATGTGAAATGGTTTGGGACAGAGAGTCCTATATTGTGCCAAAATCTACAACCATTTAAGCAACGTGCTGTAGAAAGGGCCTACCAAATGGTATATATACAGCTCACTTTTCAATTCTTTGGTCCTTTGAGTGATTTATAGAGTATGTCATGTCTCAACACAAAGTTTGGATTTTCCATTAGGAGATTAAAAAAAGGAAAATCATGCTGGCATCATTCTTTTACCAGAAAAGTTTAGTAGGTCTTCTAACAAAGACAAAATGGGCACCCCTTGTATCAGTGCTCATTATCCTTATATGGCTGTACTCTCAGTCGATTAATTTGGTTTGAATGTATGCCACTAAAATAAAACCTTCTGGTCCATCTGTTTTTATGTTTTGTTTTAGAATTTTTGATTGACATTTAAATGGAAAATTGAAGATTTATTTATGTTTCATTTAAAAAGAAAAAGCTAACATGAAACATTTCCTCATTAAAATGACCATAATTAAATTAATTTGATAGTAAAGCAACTAATAAGAGAGCCAAAGCATATCAAATTGGGAACCCAAGCTATTAAAATATTTCTTGTATAAAACCACTTATTTATAAAGAATCTGAAACATCGATTTTTTTTTTTTTTTGGTATATAGAGTATTCATGTCTCCATCAAGATGCTGTCAAAGCAGTTTTCCTCTAATTCAAATAGTGCTTTATAAATAACCCCCATCAGCCCTCTACTGTCCCTGTGAGTCAAGGAGAAAAAAAAATTCTTCATTTTATATATAGAAATCTAGCACACAAGATTAACTCAATTATTTTAGGCGACTGAATAATTCATTAGGAAAATGGAAATAGAATGCAGCTCACACCCTTTCCTCCTTTATGTAAAGTTATAGTTTTAGGTTGTTATATACAATAGGCAGAAGACTGATCTCATGAGTCACTACATTATTATTACAACTACTAACAAAGAGATAAAGATAGCCTTTTCTTATTAGTACCAAAATCCAGATGATGTAGTCATCTGTAAATATGTGTACATACATGCACATGCAATCTACTAAATTCACACACACACTACATATTATCTTAGTGCCATTTTACAGATGGAGAAAGCAGAGGGTTTAAACACCTGTCTGGAATGTAGAGCACTTCTTAGTTGAAGAATAACATATACCAAGTCTTAAAATGGCCATTTTCCTCAATAATTATGTGAGTATGGGGTAGAAGCAATTTGTAAAAACAAGAAAGATCTTTGCTATATGGAAGATATGTGATGAACAGTAGGATTTTTGATATGTAAGATTCTCTCCTTAGGATCAAAAAACTAACCAACCAACCAAAAACCAACCAAACTGAAAATTCAAAAGGGATGATCAGTTTAGTATTAGTATTAGGTACATATTCACTCATTCATGCAATGACTTGTCAGCTCCTATCATATGCCAGGCCTCTTAGGGTATCTGACAATTAAGCCCAAGCTTACCATCATGCAGCTTATCTAGTGAGAAAATGATTAAGGAATTTTAATTAGTTTTAGAGCAATATTACTGAATACCGTGATATCCTCCAAAGCTAATATAATCCTAGGTTGCATTTGTTGAAGGAAAGTATCTCAAATAATAGTATATTTAATTATATTCCAAACTGTACTATTATGACCATAACCAAGATTTGGATGTTCTGTTTGAAACAAGATATGATAAACTGGGACACATTTATTATTACTATTAATTATTATTATTTTTAGAGATGGGGTCTCACAATGTTGCCCAGGCTGGTCTTGAACTCCTAGGCTCAAGAGATCCTCCCACCTCGGCCTCCCAAGAAGCTGGGACTACAGGTGCGTACCACTGTGCTCAGCTGGGAACACATTTATTATAATAAAGCTGATCATAGAGGTTAAGAAACTCACAACTGTGTCATAAGAGTAGTGGTTGAAAGAATTCAAGGGCCAGTTTAGAGAATAAATGACTTAGGAAGGATGTGGTAGCTGTGCAAACATCGAAAGGACTGACATGTGAAAAGGGAGTTAGATTTGTTCTTTCTTGCTCTAAGAAATTGAGCTACAATAAATGAGTGAAAGCTATAGAAAGATACAGTTCAGTTTAATATAAGAAATCATATCTTAATCATCAGAGCTGCTAAAGATAGAGTGAGTTGTCCTCAGGAATTAGCACATGTATCCATGCAGAGGCTGAAAATCCACTCTGCTGGTACACTGCTGAAGATACTCAAGTATCCAATGGATGACTGAATTGGGCAACATTATTCCTTCCAAACATGAGAGTCTATTATGATGCAAGTTAGAGCAATGTTAGGATTACACTGAATTTCTTTATCTTTTCAAAGTGTTTGAGTCTATCAGAAGATTTAATATCTGGATGACCTAAATCAAGGTCACAGAAAGATGTTCACAGAAAGATCTTAAGTTGACTCTATGCCTGCCATAGTTTATGTTACCTTGTTGTACTCCTTGCTCCATTCCTCACTGTATTCGTTTCCTAGGGCTGCTGTAACAAAGAACTGAGCTGGGTGGCTTAGAAAAAGAGACATTTATTACCTTACAATCCTGGAGGCCATAAGTCTGAAATCAAGGTGTTGGCATAGCCATGATCCCTCTGTAGCTGCAAAGGTAGGATCTATTCTAGGCCTCTCTCCTAGCTTCTGGTATTTCCTTGGCTTGTGACAGCAAAATTCAATTATTCACATGGTTTTCTTCCTGTGTATGAGTCTCTGTGTCCACATTTTCCCTTTTTATAAGAACACCAGTCATACTGGATTAGGGGTCCACTTTGCTTCAGTATGACCTCATCTTAACTAATGTTAAGATGTGCAAAATGTTCTTTCCAAATAAGGTCACATTCTGAGGTACTGGAGTTAGGACTTCACCATATGTATTTTGGTGGGACACTATTCCACCCATAACACTCACACAGAACCATCTTTTTTAACCTATTTTTCTACAGCTATGATTGGGGAACTTACAGGGGAATTGATTGTTTAGGAATTCATTAGTACAGCTAGGTCACTTAAAGGGGTCGGCTGCTTGCTCATGATGGCACAACTCCTGCAATAGGAGAAAACCTAGATTCTGTTCTTGAGCCATGTACATAACTTTTCTGAATATGGTTTTCTAAACTTGCAGATATACTTACCTTGCTATGATAGACTTAGGTGACAAAGTTGTGATCGGTCAAATACAACAGTATGTTTGCATTTCATAAATGTAAAGCACTTTTGTAAAAGTCTTAGAAAGAGGCTAGGTGGAGTTTATCTATCTTTTTGACTGGGTTATTTAAGAATATCCACAAGATATTCTTAAGAAGAACAATGCAACTTAGCAGATCCCAGAATAAAAACTAGTCCCACAAAGACCAGTGTGCTCCATGAAAACCTATATATGTCTAACAAAAAACCATATATATATATGAACAATATATACATGAAAGTTAGCAAATGACTTTCCATATCCACAGGAATGATATATTTTTACAAGAGTCAAAAAAATTAAATCTGGAATGGCCAATCTAGTATTCTGCCAACTTGTTATCAAAATGAATATTTATTTAGGTTTTAAGTATGAAATGTCTGATTTCCTTAAGTACTAAGTTTGACAGTCGGTATCTCTGACATTTCACTTTGACACTTCTTGTTTTATTTTTATTATGAAGGTACATCCTCAGTCTTTCAAATTCACATTTTGGGCTTGTGATTATCTTTCAAACTTTTTTATAGCAATTTTTATGAAACCATGGATAAGTCAAAAATTCATGTTATTTTTGAAAATGAGTTCTGTCATGAAACAAATGCAGCTCAGACAGCTCAAAATATCAACCAAGTGTTTGGGAAGGATGTGGCTAATGAATGTACAGGTATTGGTGGTTTGAGAAGTTTCATTCTGGTGATTTTAATCTCGAAAATGAGCCAGACGGGCGACCTGAGAACAAGGTGGATAATGATGAGCTGAAAGCTGTAGTGGAAGCGAATCCATCTCAACGTAAGCATGAATTAGCAGCAAGGTTTGATGTTACTATTCCAACAATATCGGACCATTTGAAACAAATCAGCAAGGTGGATAGATGGGTTCCGCATGAATTAAGCAACCATCAGAAGAGAAATTGTCTGGAAGCTTGCCTTTCTTTGCTGTCATGACATAAAGGTGAAACATTTCTACACCATATTGTTACATGTAATGAAAAATGGATTCTTTTTGACAATTGCAAGCATGCAGCACAACAGCTGGATAAAGATAAGTGCTAAAACACAGTTCAAAACTGAATATTCATCAAAAAAAAGCTAATGGTGTCTGGTGGACCAACACTGGTATCATCCACTACAGCTTCATGAAACCTGGTTGACTGATTACAGCAGATGATGTCTACTGCAACTAGCTGGATGACATGATGAGGATTAAGTAGCCAAGACTGGTCAATAGAGACAGGCCAATCCTCTTGCAAGACAATGCTAGACCACATGTCATACAAACAACGCCACTCATACTACAGCAGCTGAACTTGGAAACTGTCATCCACCATATTCACCAGACCTTGCACCAACTGACTAGCATTTCTTCCAGGCTTTGGACCACTTCTTGCAAGGAAAAATATTCAATTCTCAACAAGTTGTGACAAATGCCTTTTGTGATTTCACTGCCACTTGCTCTCCGGGCTTCTTCACTGCTGGCATAAACAAGCTACAGTTAAGATGGCAAAACTGTGTTGAGAGTTTAGGTGCATACTTTGATTAATTGTGCTGCTTCTTGTTTGAGATATAATAAACTACACTTTTGACTAGAAATCGGACATTGCGTATTTAATAACCTAATAATATAATGCCTAAGTTGCTATGAAAGAGTCAGCCATTCTTATTGCTGTAGCTAATGCATCCAGACTTTCTTCCATTTTTATTTATATAAATACTTATATAAATATCTTTTTACTTACAATAAGGCCAAACTATTGCCAACTGCAGAGATGGCCACTTCTGGCATTGCTCTCTCTGACCCGTGCACTGGTGTGGGGTGGCACAAAGAACTGCAACATGGAAATCAGTCTTGGGACAGACACTTACAAGCTCCTGACTTTGGACACCTCTTTGAGTTTCTGTTTCCTTGATTATGGTATCTATCTCACAGAAAACATTTGTAAACTGTCTAGCCAAGGATAACAATGGTTATGAGCCGGTAAGAGGAAGTAAGAAAAGTAGAAGAAACAAGAAATTAAATGGCTTGCCAAGATCACAAAATTAGTGTATGTGAATGAGTACTGGGGGGGTAGGGCTCATCCGCTTTTGAGTTCACTGTTCTTTTACATTTTGCATTGTGTATGTGAGTGAGTGAGAGTGTGTGTGTGTGTGTGTGTATACTTTGTAGTAGAAAAGAACTAATACATTTTTTAAAACTAGTAGCAAGGAGGCAGGTTCATACTATTCATTTCTACCCAGCC
>JAQIFY010001041.1:0-14525 GCA_028533085.1 Varecia variegata | reverse complement strand
ACAATTCTAGAGGTATCATGATGACTTTATTTTTCAAGACTAAAGGGAAATAGAGATTCTGCAAACCCCAGAGAGCAACTGTTAAAGACAATCAGGAGAAAAACATCTAACCTCTGTGATTACAGAGGCAAGAATGTCCTTGCAATTTTCATCACCAACAAAATGCTTGTATGGGCTAGGCATGGTGGCTCACACCTGTAATCCTAGCACTTTGGGAGGCCAAGGCAAGAGGATGGCTTGAGGCCAGGAGTTGGAGACTAGTCTATGTACCATAGTGACACCCCCTTCTCTACAATTTTTAAACAAAAGTTTAAAAATTTGTTGGGTGTGGTGGCAAACGCCTGTAGCCTTAGCTACTCAGGAGGCTGAGACAAGAGGATTACTTGAGCCCAAGAGTTCAAGACTACAGTGAGCTATGATTGTACCACTGCACTCCAGCCTGGGCGACAGAGCGAGACCTTGTCCCTCACCAAAAAAAACCAGAAAAACACTTGTATATCTGTAATTTTAATAAATAATAATTTTAAAAATTAAAGGCATAGAATACAACCAAGAAACAAGAAATAGACAAACAAATAACATGAAAGGATTTTGATGGTTACAATGCAAAGAACTAGTAAAATTAAAACCTATAAAATAGATGAAACCAAAAGCTCAGAAATAAAAAGAGAAAAAATAGAAATGGGTAAAAACTAAGAATCATAATAAAAGATCTGAATGATAAATACCTATAGAAAATTAAAAGAAGATACATAAAGGTAAAACCATGACACCAAAAAGAGGGGGTAAAAAATAAGACTAGTATTAGAAAAAGATACTAAAAATATACAAAACTATAAGCTGAGACATTTAAGAGCATAACTGTGATAAGTATAAAAGATATTTCAACTTTCTAAAAATTAATATGATTTAAAAAATAGCAAAATTAAATGGCAACCAAAACAGCAAGGAACTGGCATAAAAACAGACACGTAGACCAATGGAACAAAATAGAGAGTCCAGAAATAAATCCACACACTTACAGTCAATTGATTTTCAACAAAGATGCCAAAAACACACAACGGGGAAAGGATAGTTCTTCATTAAATGATGTTGGGAAAACTAGACGTCCACATGCAGAAGGATGAAATTGTACCCTTATCTCTTATACAAAAATAAACTCATAATGGATTAAAGACTTAAATGTAAGACCTGAAACTGTACAACTACTGAAAGAATAAGTAGGGGAAAAGCTCCATAACACTGGTGTGAGCAATGAATTTTTGGATATGATCCCAAAAGCACAGGCAACAAACGTAAAAATAGACAAACAGGATCACATCAAGCTACAAAGCTTTTCTGCACAGCAAAAGAAACAGTCAACAGAGTTAAGAGACAGCCTACAAAATGAGAGAAAATATTTACAAACCATATATCTAATAAGGGGTTAATATCCAAAATATATAAAGAACTGAAACAGCTCTATAGCAAGAGAAAAAGCAACCCAACTAGAAAACGGGCAAAGAACCTGAATAGACATTTCTCAAAAGAAGACATAAAAATGGCCAGCATGTATATGAAATTAATGCTCAACGTCACTAATCATCAGGGAAGTGCAAATTAAAACTACAATGAGCTATCACCTCACATCTTGTTATAATGGCTAGTATCAAAAAGACAAAAGATAAGTGTTGATGAGGATGTGGAGTAAAGGGAAACCTTGTACACTGTTGTTGGGAATGTAAATTAGTACAGCTATTATGGAAAACAGTATGGAGGTTCCTCAAAAATTAAAAACAGAACTACCATATGATCCAGCCATGCCACTACTGGGTCTATATCCAAGAGGAAATGAAATCAGTATGTTGAAGAGATGTCTGCACTCCCATGTTCATTGCAGCTCTATTCACAACAGCCAAGAGAGGGAATCAACCTAAGAGTCTGTCAACAGATGAACGGACAATGAAATTATGGTACATAAACACAAAGGAATATTACTCAGCCTGAAAAAAGAAAGAAAGCCTGTCATTTGCAACAACATGGATGCACCTGAGGGGCATTATGATAAGTGAAATAAGCCAGGCACACAAAGATAAATACTGCATGATCTCATTTATATGTGGAATCTCAAAAAGTTGAACTCTAAAATAGAGAGTAGAATGGTGGTTCCCAGGGGCTGGGGAGAGGAGAGAGACTGGGGAGTTGTTGGTCAAAGATTATAAAATTTCAGTTAGACAGGAGGAAAAATTTCAAGAGACTTAATATGGTCTCTTATATTATAGTTAATATTATAACAATGTACTGTATACTTGAAATTTGCTAAAAAAAAGTAGATTTTAAATGTTCTCACCACAAATAAATGATGAGCATGTAAGGGAATGCATATGTGAATAAGCTTTAGTCATTCCACAATGTGTACATATTTCAAAACATCATGTGCACACCATAAAAATGTCATTTTTATTTGTCAATTTAAACAAAAATTTTAAGTGAAAAATAGTAAATGGCAATAGGATGTTTTAACTTAAACCAGAAAGATTTAAAAGAGTTTTTAAAAATATATCCTAAGCAGTAAGTGAACTAATAAAGTAATACAAACGATCTAAATGAGAATAAATGGAAACAGTTTAAACAAATAGAAGAGGTTCTTTAGTAAAGTAAAATATATGTTTCTCTTAGGTGTAGTTAAGGACTTGTTTTGAGTTCAGTACAAAGGCAGATGTGAAGATTTGATCTACTAAGACTTATGGTTCTTGGCAAAGAATTTCAATATGGTTTGAATGGAAAGCTGAGGGCAGTGAGCTGAGAAAAGCCTAGAAAGATCAGAAACAGCACATTTCCCATGGAAGATGCTCACCTAATCCCTGACATCAACTGGCCCTCAAAGGGTTTGCTTGGTGGTGGGAGGAAATGGGATTAAAAATGCAGGTAGCTGAGCTGGGCTGCAAGACCTTTGGAGGGTTATTTTAGGGTCTGGCAAAATGGGTAAGGCTTGAACATTTCTGATAACTACAGGGAAGAAGCCATCAGAGAGGAAGAGGTTGAAAATCTGAAAGCAGCGATAATTGAAGGAGGAAGTTCCAGACTAGATAGGATAGGATAAAAAGCTCAGAGAAGGCTGCACAGAAATTCATTAAATGTAAATCCTTTTATAAGCAGTTTTTAATGCAATACTAAAGAGCTCATTGAAAAGCCCAAGGCTTAACCAATAGGACCAATAATGAATGCAGATTTGGGGATATAGTTGCTCCTGGCATTACATCAAGAGAAAGGAATTAGGGAAAGACAAGTTCACAGGATTGGCTAGGTAAGTTATTTTCCCTGCATGGTATTCACCACATGTTTTTAGACCCTAAAACCTTCCCCAACTAGTAACCAATTCAAATTACAGCATATATAATTAATCACTTTTCCAGAAATTATATTTTGCCTATAGGACAATATAACTTGTTTTAATGGTAAAAAAAAAAAAAAATATCCTGACTCATGCAAAGAGTCTAACCCCTCAGGCACAGTTCCTTCTAGGTCAATGCAGAGTAGTTGCCAATAAAATTCCCACTGTCTCTTAATGGATTATGGTTCAAGGTCACCCAAGGGGAGGCTGAAGTGGAGACGGTGACAGCAACCAGCTCCCCTCCCAATATCAGACACATGCCCTTCCAACCAAAGCAAAGCAATTCTGCTATCTCCTCTAAAACGCCTAAAAAAAAAAAAAGATTCCCTGCCAAATAAAGTTTGAAAACCCTAAGATAAATTAATTGTGTTTACCAAAAAGTTACCATCCTTCTCCCCAAAATTATACACTCATTTTTGATGGGAATATATTTCAAACTCTTTGCTGTCATTTTCCCCTCTCCAACTACAGAGCTGGATTATTCACTCTAATATTCTGCATAGGGAATGAGGCGTACTGTATTAGTTTGCTAATTAGTTTGCCAGGGTTGCCATAACAAAGTACCACAAACTGGGTGGCTTAATCAACAGAGATATGTCGTGTCACAGCTCTGAAGGCTAGAAGAACAAAATCAGGGGTCCACAGGGTTGGTACTTCTGAGGGCTGTGAGGGGAGGATCTATTCCGGGCCTCTCTCGCCGCATGTGAGCCTGTCTTCAAACTTCCCCTTTTTATTAGGACACCAGTCATACTGGATTAGGGCCCAGCCTGAAATAACCTCATTTTAATTTGGTCAAAACTCTATCTTCAAATAATGTCACATTCTGGGGTGCTGGGGGTTAGGATTATGACATATGAATTTGGAGGAACACAATTCAACACCTCATATAAACTATTACACACAGGACCATTACTTAAGATAATAGTTCAGATGAATTTTTAAAGATAGGACTAAATGCTCCAAATTAACTTTGATTCTTTGCTCCCTGTCATTCTTGGTTTCATACAAACTAACTGATAGACATCCCAGGAACTTGAAATGACTTGATTGTAACACAACCACAAGAATCAGAATAGACTATGTTTCAATAAATCAAACTCCAATCCCAAATTACATAAAGCAAAACCATGGTGCAGGTCCCACCCTCTTAACTTATTCCACATGCCTTGATGCAGTCATCACATTATGTGGATGGAAGCTTGCCTGCCATAGCATCCTCCTTGAGAAGTAAGAAATGATCTTCTTGCAGAACCATGGCCAGAATAAACCACTCACGATATTGCCTGTATCACCCCCGACACTGTCATGTTTAAGAAACAGCTTTATGGAAACATCTTAGAAAATGAGACAGAGAAAATTTTATTGCCAGAATTCCTCTTAGGAAGAGCACAGGGGAAAATGATACCTTGATAAACCTCTTGGGATGAAGAAAAAGATGCCAAGCAAGTTCACATTTTAAAATGACTGTTATCATGTTCCCTGAACCAAAGAAGGGAGTGTGTGTAACTCTTAGAGAGAGGGAATGTGAGTGAGGGGAAGAGAAAGAGGAGAGAGAAGCTGAGGAAGGGGAACTGGGAGATATAGAGAGGCTGCAGCTATCAGATGTCATTCCCACATGAACCCCAAATCTCCAGTAAACTAACAAATAAAAATTAGGGCTCTGGGAACTTGAAAGGAGCAGAGCTTTGAGCCCATGTGGTGAAAAACAATTCAGCACACTCCCAAAGGAGCCAGCTAGGGAGCAGAGCCTCAGCTGACATCCGGGTTGTAGCTTCTTCCATTTAGTTATCATCTTAAAGCTAACCTACCCTGGGCCCATCCTGATACAGCACTGCTCAAAGTCAGTGACTGTCCATGAAAGGACATCTACGGGACAAACAATCAGCAAATCCCTGCCCTCTAAATATTCAAGGATACCACACTGCTAGTAGTCTAATGGGACAGAACCTAATACTTGGTCAATTCTATTTAGTTATGAGCACATTCAAAGCTGCTTTTGGAAGAAAGTTCTGATCCTGCCTGTGGGTCCTCCTCCAGCCAGGAAGCTTACTCATTAACTGGAGAATACAGATAAGAGTTTTAAAATTTTATAATAAAATGTTGGCTTTGCTAACTTACTCAGTGCCTAACATACAGCAAGTGCTCAATAAGTGTGCATCAGACATAGCTCAGGAAGGTTTTCACGATACAAATTCCCAAGCCCCACCCCAATTATACTGACACAGAAATTCAGGGATAGGGTTGGGTACTTATATTTAAGTGATTCTGTTGTAGTGGGAGTGGGGATCTTATTTCAAAACCTCCAGGACTATGGTAGCTGTTACCTCCTTCTGTTTCTCTATATTCTAATACTAAAGCAGTTCTAATTACCAGAGCATGACAGGTCTAGATGGCCTCACTCTGATTCCTAAGCAATCGGGGTAGATGAAACCATGAAAATGTGTGAGACCTTGCAAGGAGGACATTTAGAGTAAAAGCAGAACTAAGGACGTATATCTAAATGAAACCAAAATCGGAAGGGCATCTGAAGGATAAGGAGAAGCTGATAAAGACAGAAAAGGCAATAGTCAGAAAGATAAAAGGAAAATCAGGAAAGCATGATGACAGACAGCTTCAACCAGTAATTAATTAATCACACACAGGAATAGCAAGTAGCCATTGGAATTAGCATATTAGGCTATAATAGCATATGAGGTTCCACCCTCATGGCCTCATCTCACTCTAATTACCTCCCAAAGGCCCCCCTCCTAATGCCACCACATTGTAGGGTAGGGCTTCAACATATGAATTTTGCAGGGACACAAACATTCAGTCCATAATGGGTATGAAATAGAGAACCAGACACTTTGTCATCTTTGAATGGAGAAAATGGGAAAAAAATGCATGGTAACTAAAATTTTAGGTGGAAGTGGGAAGAAGTGGAGATCACCTTGCCAGGCCCAGTCTTCTAGATGCAGCAGAAAACAATGGCCAGATACTGAGAGTAAGATGGGGAGGTGGTTTAGAGGGAAGTGAGTGACAGGGGAGCCTAGCGAGAGAGGTCAGCTGAGGCCCAGCTGATGTCATGGCAACAGGCTGACCAGTTGTATGGTTTTCTCCAACAGGGGTCAGCAACCAGGGTCAGGAGGCGAGGAAGCCAACTGTAGCATCAATCCTGATTCCAGATTTGCAGAGGGGGCTACAGCAGACAGCCAAGTAAAGGATGGTTAAAGATGCTGGTGAAAGAAGAGTTGCGATGATAAACCACATGGCTGCTACTAGATTGGAAAGGAATAGAGGTCAAGAGGAGACTGACCAGCAGATATGGAGAAAGGAGGAGATGAAAGGATTAATGGTCTACATGAAGTCAATGAGCAGGTATAGTAGAAGTGGAATTATGAGAGACCAGGAAGGAAGGAAGCACATGCATTTACAGAACTAAAATGATATAGCCACGGTCATTGGCTAACACGTTCTAACAAAATCTTGACCACATGCTGTCACTTTTGAAACTTTTTCAAGAGTCAACTGTAAAATGCGATGTGAAATGATTCTGCAAATTTTATAAAAAGTGCAATTGAAGACCCTACCCATCGTGTTGCTTATTTTTACTTTGTTTACACTGTGCGTTATGCGCTGTAGGATTTTGGTGGCTTAGAAAGATATGAAAATAGAGCATTAGAGAATGAATTTAAAATAAGTAAGAGAGATGAGGTCAATAAAGTTAAAGAAGTAAGATGGAACTGGAAATGAGGTTGGTTTATGAAGCTTAATGCTCCTTAAGTTAAGATCAATGCAATAAATTCTTCTTAGAATTTGGTGCCAGATAAAAGTTTTCTCCTGACCACGCACGGTGGCTCACGTCTATAATCCTAGCACTCTGGGAGGCCGAGGTGGGAGGATCGCTTGAGCTCAGCAGTTCAAGACCAGCCTGAGCAAGGGTGAAACCCTGTCTCTACAAAAAATAGAAAAAATGAGCCAGGCATTGTACATGCCTGTAGTCCCAGCTACCCAGGAGGGCTGAGGTGGGAGGATTGTTTGAGGCCAGGAGTCTGAGGTTGCAATGAGCTATGATGACAACACGGCACTCTACCCCAGGTGACAGAGTGAGACTCTCTCTTAAAAAAAAAAGTTTTCTCCTAACACACACTAGTACATTTCCTATGATTAAACAAGGAGAGTTACTTAACTCATTCCATTTCCATATGGGTCTTGACTCCTGGAAACTTGGAAATAAATATTTTCCCCAATGTAATTACTACCTTAACCTAGGCTTTTCTATAAAAACCAACATCTTCTTTCATTATTTATATCTTGCTCTTTGTCTTTGATTTAATGAGGCTTTGGTGGTTTTAACTGCACACCACTTCATACGCCACTGGAGTATATGCAACATAAATTAAAAATAAATATTCAGAAATCTCATTCCTAATTGCAGTCCAAATAGCCAAGGCTTTACTTAAAATTGCCAGCTCTATACTGAATTTCAAAGCCTGAAAATCATTTCTCAAGTTTTCCCACTCTAAAATCTTTTTTCTGACTTTTCTACATATGGCAAAATGTCACATGGTGAAATATCCTCCATGCGTCTGTGTTCAGGAGTGGAGTGTCATCGATCACATACCATACATTAAACCTATATTAGGTTGTATTGTTTATCAGTACTCTATCCGACCTGCCATTACCTATATGTATCCTGTCATTAAAAGCAAGCATCTTTAATCACAGGCAGAAAGCCATATGTGGTTAGGTAAGAAAACTGCTTTTTTAAACCATGGTTTAGTGTGGATGACTTATTAGCCCAGCAAAATGTCTTTACCTGCTTATACCCCCAACATGTAACCCACACACATCTGACACAGGAGTAGAAGTCCAGAGCTAACCCCAAACACCATAACTTGCTCCTGTTAGATGCTTATAGGCTTCTAACTGAAAGGGAATAAACAATATCTACTTTATTTTTCCTTATTTATCTTATTTTAGTTTCCATTAAACAAAGAATGAGAAGTGCCAAAGACATGAGGCATACTGGTGAGTTCTGTCCACAGGAACCATTAACACCTAGAATCAATGCTCCCATTCAAGTCCCTGGTGGTCTCCTTGTCCTAAAGGATAGCCCTCTTGAGATGGTTAATAACTTCACACCTAAAACCGTTGTTCCTGGCAATTCGGTGGAACAACAGGCTAGAAACTACCATCAAGAGAGCAATAAGCCTCAATTCTAAAAACTATTAAGGAAAGCTCCTGAATGTTTTATTTTTTTCTTTTTAATATCTGGGATAATTCAGTCCTCATATGAAAAATAAGAGACCTTAAATCCATGATCTTCAACAGGCTTAACCTTATGTTATCAGTCAAACCTCCTAATCAGAAGACATACACAACTAGCATTTCAATAAGCTCTGCATTTTTAATTTTCTAAAACAACCAGGTGGTCCTTTTCTATAATGTTTCCAAGAGGATTCTCAACTGTACTGTTTCAAATTCTCAGCAAACCAGCTTTTCTGGAAGAAGCTTCAAAAGGATTTTTCCATTATGTAAATCCTTTACCTGCATCCTCCACTCATTACGAAAATTAAGGGATAGCTGGCAATCATAGCCAGAATAAGGTTTGCCCTTCTTACAAAAGACACTATGCCAAAACTCCTCTGGGATTAACTAGCTTATTCCAGATCCCTTCAAGGGAAGAGAATTTATACCTTACTCTAGTTACACTCAATGCCATATTTCCAGGAGTGGTTTTCCTCAGTGATGGAAACCAGTTGAGATATTTCTTTAACAGTTATATATCTCTCTACAAGGGTGACAGAAGGGTCTCATGAGTTGACATGAAACAACTGAAAACAAATTAACTACTATAAAAAGCTTCAGCATTGGCTCCAATTCCCCTTTACCAAAACCTTTTCTGATACCCTCAACCAAAAAAAAAAAAAAAAACCCACCCATTCATAAGACTCTTTGCCCAATCCTCACTTAAGTACTCCCTTCAATCCAGATACTTTTTACTCATCAGTTGATGGTAAGAGAGGAAATCTATTGCACTTGAATAATACATACTTGCTCCATTATTCAAGAATACTCAATTCTTTCTAAGAAAGATAAGCAAAACAAACAGCATGGATGGAACTCAAGAATTGTTAAGCACAGGTAATAAGTAAGCTAATAGCGTAAGAGAAGAGGCAATATTCATAGGATGTATTAAGTAGAGATAACAAGTAGCTCATGAGATACAGGCACATCAAAATGTGTTACATATACATAGAAAGTTAGTAACCTACAAGACACATTAAAGATAGAATAGAAAGAATGTCTTATGGAAAAAATGAGTATTACTCTTTGATTGGAAGGTTTGGAAAGACCAAGTCTTAAGGTAAAACCATAGTTGTCACTCTGAGCTGACAACTATGTTATCCCTAAATCAGCTACCTAACACAGTTCAATTCCAGCCCTGTCTACTCTATTCTCCCCAAAATGCAGATAAAACCCAAAGCTATTGGCAAGCTAAAGCTATTTTCAGGTTTACTTGTCTTTGCATCTCTCTGACAGAGTGAGCGTGTCCCATAGACACCTTCCATCTGTCTGTTGGGGCCCCTTCCTCAAACGCCATTCTCATCCTCATAACCACACCACCAGTTTGGATGTAGCAAAGAGATAAGATATATGAACACTGTATAAACCAGCATTCAGGTTGTGGGGTTCCTTTCACCCCACTTGTATACTATCCTAAATGCATTTACCTACCCTATCTTTTCCCTCTTGATTCTCACTACATGTGTTAAATTGATTTAATAAACCATGTGAATGAAGCATTTTAATTTTGCACATGAGTCCTTTTGTTCAGTGATTTCTGGTAGTGTATTTGGAAGCTACCAACCATTGCATCACTGTAATTTCCCATATAACAGTGTGAGTGGGGAAATATATAAGGTTAAGCAGAAAATACATATATTTGGTTAGGGGGTTTGCAAAAGTATAATCATGAGATTCTGTTAACAAAAATACAAATATAATATACTGTAATAGATTTAGAAGAACATGTCTTTGCATATTGACTTGGACAACTGAAGATAACAGAATCAAAGACATAGTTGGAAGAAGTAAGGACATATAGGTAAGCGTCCAGGCTTTTGAGTCAGAACTCCTGAGACCAAATCCTGGTTCCACCACTTTCTATCTTTGGGCAAATTACTTCTTTTGTTTTTGTTTTTGTTTTTATCACCCCCAAATTACTTCTTTGTGCCTCACTTTCCTGATCTTTAAAATATGGATAATTATACTAACAGAACCTACCTGAAAGGGTTATTTTGATGATTAAAGGAATCGCTGCCATGTAAATCTCTTACACTAACTAGCTTATAAGAAATGCTTTTAGCTATTGGAAAAGAAAGAGTGTAAGAGTTTGAGCAAAAGGAATAAAGTCTTGGGTGACAGTGGGTTGCACAAATATTATTCTTCATTGCCATGGTTATGAGACTCTCTTCTCATGCTAATGCCAGTATAATGGGTAAAATTATAGCATATAAAGCAATAGTAAGTGACCAATATGGAGTAACATGTAGTTTCATGAGTGAGTTCCTCTTCAAGGCTGGGATGAATTTTAGGGGGGCTTGAGTATAGGATCAAGAGTGAGTTCACACGGGGAAGGTTCATTGGGTGGTAAATGAAAAGGGACTCACGGAGTCCAGCAGCTGGAAATCTTTGGGGGCCCAGAGTAGGCTGCTCTTCCAAATGGAGTCACCACAGCTAACAAAAACAAACCAAGTGTTCATGAATCTATAATATCCTACTCATAACCAGCGCTACCAGGAAGATAGCTTGGACTGGAGGAGAGTGGATACTACTCTTAGGGTGGCTGTTATGAACTGGTTTGGGCTATCAGCTATTGTGACCATCTGCTGCCTCATTTGTTTTCTCCATTCTTTGGTACCATCAAAGAGGTTCTAGCTGCCCAAAGGGAAGGACGATGTCAACACACATTATAACTGAATAATAGCAACAAGCATATGCCTTTTCTGTAGACATCTCTATTCTACAATTCTCAGGGTGACCCTCACTTCCAATCATGCTAGCCTCACTACATTTGCTTGGCTCCTTAATAAGCCTCTAATAAACTGCACCAAGAAACTCAGAAAACCTACCTGCTTGGATATAGCTCAATTCAGTGTCTAAATTCAAAGCATTAGTAAATCAGTGACTCTGAAATTGCATACTTTTAAAGCCCCAAAGGGAAATGAAGGCATTTTTAAAACCTTAGGATGGTTGGAAATATGCTTATAAATAACTTAAAATATTCTTCAGATAGGTGTGCAAATAAATTTAAATCCTCTGTGACCAGTTCTAACAGTACCTGTTTTAGGATGTCTGGGATTTGGAAAATGAAACTCTTGGTGCCCAAGTTTTATTAGACACTTTCCCTATCCAGCCAGGCCAGGGCACACAGATCTTCATTAGCTTCATAACCTCCTATATTCATACCAGACTTTATCCACTCTCCATATGAGACTGACCTGTTATGACCTAATGTGTAACTTTCTAATGTTTTTGTAATACATGTCCTTTAGATATGTCAGGCTTCCATATTTTATACATTCTAACTGATTTGTTAATGTTAGGCCTCTTCTGTGCCAGAGCTGGTAATGGTTCTGCCAAGCTCTGTGCACAGATATTTAAATTGAAAAACAAATGCTTATAATTGTGTTTTTTTATTAGGGGGCACAGCTGCCCAAATCACAGAAAATAATACCAACTAAAATACATTTTTTCCTCAAAAAACTTAGCATTTATAGATTTTATCTTATTATAAAATTTGAATAATTCAGAAAAATATGATGAAAGAAATAAAGTTCAAAATGCCACTAACCAGAGAAAATCAGTTTTCTTTTTTATTTTTTTTGAGACAGAGTCTCACTCTGTTGCCCACGCTAGAGTGCCGTGGCATCAGCCTAGCTCACAGCAACCTCAAACTCCTGGGCTCAGGCGATCCTCCTGCCTCAGCCTCCCGAGTAGCTGGGACTACAGGCATGTGCCACCATACCCGGCTAATTTTTCCTATATGTATTTTTAGTTGTCCATATAATTTCTTTCTATTTTCAGTATAGATGGGGTCTCGCTCTTGCTCAGGCTGGTCTCGAACTCCTGAGCTCAAACGATCCACCCGCCTCAGCCTCCCAGAGTGCTAGGATTACAGGCGTGAGCCACTGCGCCCGGCCATTAGGAAATATTTCATGACTCATTAGTCCTCACAACAATCCCATCCCCATTGTACAGAGTGAAAACTGAGGAGCAGATATAATTAAATAACTGCCTAAGGTCATTCAGATAATAGAACAGCCACCAGGCCCTCTGGCTCCCAGTCTTTGAGATTAATCATACCCTACTGTAGGGGATGGGATAGATCCAATGCAAACTTAATCAAGAGGTCAAAATGATTGATCACTGAGCAATCAGGCATTCTTTGTTTATCTGAATCTTTAAGTACTTTAGACCATCTTAAAACCTATTTACCCCCAAAATTTGTCCTGAGCCTCAATTTTGCTATCCTGAACTCTAATAATGCAACAGTATCTAGCATCCAGATCTTATTTTATAATTTACAAGGTACATCAATATCTATTATCATATTTAATTCTACTTAATAAAGGGATATTATAATCATCAGCAAACTTAGTGAGAGCATTCTGGAGTAAAATATTACTCTTTCTTTCCCAGTTTTTTAAAAAATGTCTCCTACTATTTTAAATGCCCTTAAATAGCTTTCATATCCTGCATTAAATTAATTAAAATTATTTATGCTATTTTATGCTATTTATTATTTATGCTATACTATTTATAAGGAGATTCACTTTTATTATATTTTATAGATATATCTGTAGTCCCCAACCCCCGGGTGTGGTCCATAGCCTGTTAGGAACTGAGCCGCACAGCAGGAGGCAAGTGAGCGAAGCTTCATCCATATTTACAGCCGCTCCCCATCACTCACATCACTGCCTGAGCTCCGCCTCCTGTCAGATCAGCAGTGGCATTAGATTCTCATAGGAGTTAGAACTCTACTGTAATCTGCGCGTGCGAGGGATCTAGGTTCAGTGCTCCTTATGAGAATCTAATGCTGAGGTAGTGATGCTAGCGCTGCGGAGCAGCTGCAAATACAGATTATCATTAGCAGAGAGGTTAACAATGTAATAATAACAGAAATAAAGCATACAATAAATGTAATGTGCCTGAATCATCCCAAAACCATGCCCCCTCCCTGGTCCATGGAAAAATTATCTTCTGTGAAACCAGTCCCTGGTGCCAAAAAGGTTGGGAACCACTGAGTATATGAAGCACTAGAAACTACAGATTCAGTCTATATGCTATAATTGTGCTGAACTCTTATGAGTATAATAGTTTTTAGTTGATTTCTTAGAGCTTTGTAAATACATAGTCATGCATGCATTTAGTAACATGTTATTCATGTCATCCTTTGTATTTTTCCCACTCATAGTCCTTCAGCAAGCATCAATAATACTGTTAATTAAGAGTATTGATAGAAGCCATTTCAACATTTTTCCTCTCTCTCCTTCTAAAAGTTCTTCTTTTCTAAGTTAGAGGAAATCTCTCCTTCCTCCCTACGGTTTCCATGGTGATTGTCCATCACTTTTTCTTTTGGTGTCTGTATTAGTTTGATAGGACAGCCATAACAAAGCACCACAAACTTAGTAGCTTAAACAACAGAAATGTATTCTCTGGAGGCTGGAAGTCCAAGATCAAGGTGTCAGCAGGGTTGGTTTCATTCTGAGGCCTTCCTCCTCCCTCTGTGTCTTCACATGGTTTTCCCTGTAATTGTGTGGGTCTGTGTCCCCATCTCCTCTTTTTATAAGGACACCAGTCACTTAAATTAGGACCTGCCCCTATGAACTCATTTACCTTTAATTACCTCTTTAAAGGCCCTACCTCCAACTACAACAACATTCAGAGGTATAGGAGGTTAGGACTGCAACACATGAATTTGGAGATAACACACACAATTCAGCCCATAACCATGCTACTATTATGCACAGAGTTATCTCAATCTATTTTCCAGATTCATGAAGTCTATTAGATTAATTTTACAGTTTACAACTAATGTAAATCTCCAGTGCTCTAAGCCTAACTTTCTTAGCCTGCCTTAGTTTTTTTTTTTTTTTTTTTTTTT
>JAQIFY010001040.1:0-14527 GCA_028533085.1 Varecia variegata | reverse complement strand
ACTTGGGGGGGACGGGGGTGGGGGCGGGGATGGGTGTATACCTACAGGAGGAGTGCGATGTGCACTGTCTGGGGAATGGACACGCTTGAGGCTCGGACTCGGGGGATTGGGAGGGACATGGGCAATATATCTATGCAGAACTTTTGTACCCCCATAATAAGCTGAAATAAAAAAAAAAAAAAAAAAACAAAGAAGGATTTATGTACAACATGTTAACTACAGCATTCCTCATAACTGCAAAGGAAGAGAAAGGAAAAACAAGATGCTTGACATTGGGAGGCAACTGAGTAAATTATAGCATAATTCCTATGTTGGGATGTTATGCATCCTTTAAAATTATGTTGATAGAGAATTTAAATGACATGTGGAAGTGAGCCTTATATAACAAATAAAATATCAGAATACAAAATCATAAAAAAAAAAAAAAAAAGATCCAGTTGAGTAATAGACTAATGAAATATACATCGCCTTGCAAGCGTATCTTTGAGATTCTGCTGGGTAAATCTCTAGGTCTGAAAGATAAGGGATTCACTACTTAATACACTTAATCCATACCCAGCTGTCAAGCAGAAATTAAATGCATTAACTCTATCAGTGAGGAGGTAATGAAAGAGTCAGGAATATATCACTCTTTTATTTCCCCAAAACTATTTCTTTTTAAATAAACACTCAGGGAAGTCCTCTGTGTTCTGAAACAAATCAAGATGAATCATTGGACCTTCCCCTATGGCAGAAAGCTCCGTGTAGTATAGAATACAAAGAGCCAAAGAGAAGTAAGATACAAAAATCTCCTTCCCTCTGAGTTCCCCTGGAAGCAACAGTCAAACCTTTGCAGTTTTATTAAGTGCAAGATTATGATCTTGCTGCCTGTACAGCTTTTTCTCCTTCTCTGTTCTTTTTATGCAGGAAGAAAAATTTTACCTGTGATCATTGACAATTTCTCCCCAGTTAAGTTAGCTTTAGCTGTGGTAGGAATATGTTTGCACTGTATCTGCAACCTGAATTATGATAAATACATTCATTATTCATTTCAGGGCTAGGAAAACGAATGAAATCGCTTAACCTCATTTGTTTCTTGTTGACCCAAGAGTCAAATGTGTTGATCATTCAATATATTCTACATTAGTTAATAGAGGGAATCAGAGGATTATTCTTTCTTAATCTCTTCCTCCAAAGAGAATATATGAAGATTTAAGTTACGTATTTTCAAGTAAGTTAACTTCATGCATTTTCCAATTTGGATACAGGAAGCAATGGCGAAGTTCATGTAAATATTTCTACATGAGCTGATAAATTAAATAAATTTAATATTTCTATATATTTTTCATAGTGTTTTAATGAAGTGCTATAATTATTTTGATTCTACATTGTCACTGTCATTTAAGAATGGGTTGAAAAAAAAAAAAAAAAAAGAAGGTTCTCATCCCCCGAATGGTAAAGAACAAGCATATTTGATATAAGTGTATCTTTAAAGCTCCAAGATGTGAGGAGGTGCAGCCTTAGGGGACCCATCAGGAACCAGGAACCACCACAGCCTTCTCCTTCCTGAGGTCATTGTCTTTGCAAGTCTCTGCTTCTCTCTCTGCATCTGTGAGGCCATCACCCTTCTGCAGAGCATTTGGCCTTATTTGATCCACCTGCAGCTGGTTCAGACTTAGCCACCCAGCCCTGAAATTATGCCATCTCACAGTTCAGTCTCTGAGTCTCTTAATGTGAAGTCTTGAGAAAAAATAAACATGCCTCAGGTTGAATGGAGACCAGTAAGGTAGGTGGTGGTGGTGGAGGAGGAGGTGGGGTGGTAGTGGAGATGTTGGTGGTGTTATTGGAGGTGGAGGTGGAGTTGGTGGAAGTAGACATGGTGGTGAGAGTGATGGCAGAAGTGATGGTGGTGGAGGTGGAGGTGAAGGTAATGGTGGTGAAAATGGTGGTGGTGGTAGTGGTGGTAATGGTGGTGGGAGAGAGGTGGAGGAGGTGGGAGGAGGTGGAGGAGGTGGGAGGAGGTGGAGGAGGTGGGAGGAGGTGGAGGATGGAGGGAGAGGTGGAAGTGGCGGTGGTGGTGGAGATGGTGGTGGAGGAGGTGGGATGGTGGTAAAGGTGATAGTGAGGTAGAGTTGGAGATGGAGCTCATGGTGGTGACAGTGATAGTGATGGTGATGGTGATGATGATAGAGGTGATGGAGGTTGAGGTAGTATTAGTGATAGTGATGGTGGTGGTGGTAGAGGTGGTGATGGTGATGGTGATGGTGATGGTGGTGGTGGTAGAGGTGGTGATGGTGATGGTGATGGTGGTGGTGGTAGAGGTGGTGATGGTGATGGTGATGGTGGTGGTGGTAGAGGTGGTGATGGTGATGGCGATGAAGGTGGTAGAGGTGGTAATAGTGACAGTGATAGTGACGGTGATGGTGATGATGGTGGTGGTAGAGGTGGTGGTGGTAATGGTGATGATGGTGGTGGGATACCTACTTCTCCTGCCTCACCCCATGCCCCACCATCCCTTCCAGCTCTCTCCCAGCCACACTGGCCTCTGTTTCTTCACTGTGCCAAGTTCTTTCCTGTCCCAAGGCCTGTGTACAGTCTATTCCCACTGATGGGGGAAGCCTAGAAAGCTCTTTCAGGCTTTAACTAGATCAGTCTTTCCTGCCTTTCAGTCCTAGGCACAGAAGGACCTCTCTTGTCCCTACTGCCACCCCATCACTAGAGCTTCTATATCACACTGAAGCCTTACAGCTAACCTGTGATCATTCCTTTACTGTCCTCCCATGCTCCTGGAGAAAAATCAGTGATTTTTAAACTATAAACTTATGGCCTATTAGGGAGGGACACATGATATCAATTTAGTGCATGGTGACAAATACTTTTAATAAAATTAGAATATGTTGGAAGAGAACAGAAAGTGCATTGCACTTCGTAATAAGTAAGTATTGTTTGGTGAAACTTTAATCCCAGTTTTATATGTGTATGTGTGTGTGTGTGTGTGTGTGTGTGTGTGTGTATGTTTACTGAATCATGATGTAAAAGGTATTCTGACTCTTAGTTGGAGATCCAATACATTTGAAAGCCACTCTACTAAATTGCAGGCTCCATCTCTTATTGGATGTGTAACTTCAGGCACATTACTCAACTCTCTGCCACAGTACCTTCCTTATAGAGCACTTGCAAGGATCAAGTGAGTTAATGTTTGTAAGGCCCTTGGAAGAATGCCTGGTGCCTTTGGAAGTACTGTATGTGTTATATAGCATTACTTTTACTTATATTTATACATTTTTGTTTACTACTGTATCCTTGGTGCTTATCTTAGTGCCTGTACACTCTAGCTTTGCACAATTATTGACTGAATGAATAGCAGGGAGCCTGGCATAGCCGTCTTGCGTATACTTGTAGGTGGTAGAACAAGGCTCCTGTGGAGTCAGAACATCTTTGTTAGGAAGCAGATGAGGAGGATTCTGGGGTACTTTTCTGCCAGTGAATCTGTCCCTAGCTTGCTTCCCCAACACACTGCCTCTTACTAAAGGCCAGCCTGGGCCAATATGCATTTATGTGTCTGGCAACCTGGAAACTTTACATAAATAAGGAGGACCTGAGACGATGGGTGTCAGTCTTCATTTGTCAATGTAATCAAGCAAAACCCAAGCATTCCCTCCACCCTCTTTCGGAAGAATGCTCCTCTGAGCCCACATCACTGGCAGCTGCGCAAGGAGTCCATTGTGCCTGATTAGGCATGACGGAGTTGTGCATTTCATCCTCACATCACCCTCAACCAAATCTAAGGGGGACCAAAGCAAGGGCTATGTGAACTATCAGCATTGTTGAGAACCAGACACTCTAATTCAGGAGAACAAATTAAATCTCTACTCTTCCAAAGACAAGAGCACTATTCTGAGTCCATCATCACTGGAAATAGGTTAATGGTTTATTTCCTGTTTTGACTGAGGCTGAACCAGGAACAATCACTCATACATAACATCCAACGTTGCTCCCATGCCACCTTGCGGGAAAGCAGACTCCAGAACATGCCACTTGCTTTGCTTTCTTATCACATAAAGAAACGATTGGTGGAAGTTACTTGGAGGCAGATTTAAAATTAATTAAATGACATTGAGTTGGCCAATGAAATCTGTAACCTAAGGAATGGCTAATTGCAGAGTGGTGACTGTCTATCTACACCTGAGCACCAGATGACCATTTCCTTCTGTAGGAGCTGCTGTGAGGATTTCTGTAGGGCTGTAGGGGGACTGTAAGGTCCCACTCCTCCTTACAATTCTCAGTGCCACAGTAATTCCACTGACCTCATCCCTGTAGTTGCCGTCCCCATACAGGGGTGTGGGTTTCCAAGGTCAGCCTTCATGAGGTGGTTCCACCCTTTTCCCACACTGTGTCTTTAATTTGATGCATCAGGTGTGCCATTGCATTTCACCTATGTCTTGGGTCCAAAGTACTAGGCTTCCTTTGTTCATGATTGTGTGAGAATGCACCTTATCCTAGTCTTGGTGAAGAAAGTGGTTACATACTTTGAAAAATGGCAGCCTTTCAAGGCACATGGACACCCAAGCTTATAATCTACTTGAATATCAGAGCCTGCTGCTACAATTTTTGGGTAGGAATAATTATTATTAATATAGCTTAGATTTTTCTTTTTAGAGTAAAGTTGAAGTTAGGCTTGCATAAAATGTTAAAAACATTTTTAAAACTTTTCTGATGTATGAAGAATATGACTTTGAACATGTGAGCCTGGATAAAGGATGTAATTTTGTGTAGGATGGTGATCCCAAATGAAAAGGTAGAGTTGTCATTTTAAATAGAGCAGAATTTACTTCACTTGTATATATACAAGATGGTTTACTTTTTCCAAGTTTTCTATACATTAAAAAAGAAATGAATTTCTTTAGAAACAATTATATGTTTATTTCATTGATTACAGATAGTCTTTGGAAAAATTCCATCGTAGTCACTCAATAAATATTTGTTGAATAAATGAATACACAATAAGAATATTTATGACTATTGTTTTTAAATTTTTGGAGAATGGGAGAGATGAAAATGTGATTGGTAGGAATACACAATAGTTCTCTAAAATATCCAAAACATTTTAGAATCCATGAATTTCATTAAAGAGCTAGTCTTTTCAAAAAGAATTGTCAGAGAAGAGAATGAAAGAAGAAAAATAAAACTGTTTTCTTTTGGATACAAACATTTGAAAGAGAAGAAATATTCAGACCTGTCTGGTTTTATTTACTCAGAGTTACACTAAAATGTAGTTTTGAGTTGAATTAAACATTTCTCAATTATATCTCTTTTCTATTGAATTAGGCACATATTCTAGAAGATGGGTTATGAAATATGTGCTCAATAAGGACTGGAGAAAGGGATGATTCTGAGTATCTAAAAAGAAAGGCGTTGATACTGCCTTCTAGCTTGACGTGGCATCTGTTCTCAAAATAAAATACATAGAAATAAGTTTCTGGGAAAATTACCTTTTAGAATGTGCTCAAAAGTTGTCAAAATATGCATAAGACCACATGAGCACTGGTAGATGTGAATTTTATCTATCAGTTTTTAATTACATGAGAAATGAAAACTGAGGGATTTTAAACACATGTATTTATTTATTTAAACTTAATGATTACCCAATCACATGTTTACATAAATAACATATTTTGATTAAAGGTATATTTCCCCAGACCAAAAAATGAGTGCGATGAGTGGTATTTTTTACATTTTTGCAAATCTTATTTAATGTCTGGTTTAATGAAAGACAGACAGCCAGATTCCCATACCTGCTTCTACATTCAATCTGTTGTGAAATATCATTTTGGTTGAAATATATGAAGAAAATCTGGCCAAATACAGACACACAGCTGGAAAAGGGAGGGATGTTTTAAGAGCCTTCTCAGATCATTGTGGATAGTCTTTGTTACAATACCAAATCTCAAACAGTAGTAATTCTTTAAAGGTTAATTGCAATGTCAAATACAAAACCATAACAATGATCTTTCTATACTCCTAATACTCATGAGAGAATGAGATTGAGAAAGTGAATAATGATTTTGGACTATTAAGTAAACTTTGAAGGCCTCAGTTTTCCTCATACATCACTTTGAGAACTGTTGTTTTAACCACTTTGGTGTAGCTGCTTGGAAGGCAAGTAGAGAAGAGAGAAATTGTTAAAACACATGCCTTAACAATCCCAGCAGGGTTTTTTTAGAGATAACAACAAAAACCAAAATTGATACGGAACTAAAAAGAACTCATCATAACCAAAGAAATCTTGCAAAAAAATAAATTCGGAGGATGTACCTTCCTCATTTTAAGAGTTACTATAAAGCTACCTTGTAACCAGGATAGCGTGGTCTGGCTTACGGATAGATGGATCAATGAAACTGGGTGGAGTCCACAGATAGATCTGCACAGAGGCAGGAAACTAATTTTGACAAATGTGCCGATGTAATTTAGTGGAGGAATGGAAAGTCCTTTTAAACCAGTGATGCTGGAACAACTGGATATCTATATGCAAAAATTGAAACTTGATCCCTACCTAATATGAAAATTGACAGAAATTGATAGATTATTGATGAAATTTTAAAGCTAAAATTATAAAAGTTTCCTCAAAAACCTCAGGGGAATATTTTTTGTGACCTGCAGTCTAACATTTCTTAGAGAGATTGCAGAAACACTAACATATCAGAAAAAAAGAAAGGTAAACTGGACTTCATAAAAATAAAAATTTCTACTCTTCAAAAGATTGTTAAAAAATAAAGATATATCACACACCAGGAAGAATATTTTCAATCTGTATATATTTAATACGTGACAAAGGACTTGAATTTGAATTATATAAAGAACTACTACATATCGAAAACAATAAGACAAACAATCCAATTAAAAATTATCAAAAGAATTGAATACATACTTCAAAAAAAGAAGATATAAAAATGGCCATAAGAGCCATGCAAAGATGTTTAGCTCTGTTAGTTATCAGGCAAATGCAAATTAAAACCAGAATGAGATACCACTGTACAGCCGCTAGAGTGGCTTAAATTTGAATGACCTCCGTCACCAAATGCCAGAGGGGATGCAGAGTGACTGGATACTCATGCTTCCTGAGTGTAAATGGTACAACCAGTGTGGAAAACTGGTTAGTAGTTTCTGATAAAATTAAATGTGCACCTACCTTATGATCCAGCGATTCAACTCTAAGGTGTTTCTCCAGCAGAAATGAAAACATACGCCCCCACAAATTATGTATACAACATGTTTGTTGCAGCTTTATACATCTTAGCAAGAATTTTAAACAATCCAAATGTCCATAAGCAGGAGAACAAATAAACAAATTGTGATATGTTCATACGATGGAATAATTACAGTGGAAAGAAATTAAATAGTTTTTCCATGCTTGTGATACCTCACTTCAAAGGATGGGCTCAAGCTCTATCCAGGATAAAACAAGAGGGGCTAGATCACCATTGTTTTTTGTGGCCGAGTAGAACTCCATGGTATACATAACACCACATTTTATTAATCCATTCATGTATTGATGGGCACTTGGGTTGTTTCCACATGTTTGCAATTGTGAATTGGTCCATGTGACATAGTTCTAAGAGCAGATCTCCAGAAAGAGAGACAGATACATCCTTCACTTTTCTTTGCTGTAGCAAAGAAAAACAACCAGTGGCAGGGTGTGGGTGTGAGTGAGGGCAGCAAAAAAAAAAAAAAAAAAAAGAAAGAAAGAAGTTAACTAGTGATGCACACCACATAGATGAATATCAAAAATATCAGGCTGAGTGAAGAAAGGCAGACCTAGATATAACACGTACCACACATTTCCTTTTCTATGGAGTTCAAGAACAGACAAAGCTAACTTGTAGGAATATAACTCAGCATGGTGGCTTTTCTGGGTGTGGGAAAGAGGATATATATTAAGAAACATGAAGGAAGTTTCCAGGTGGAAAGCAATGATCTACGTCTTGATTGGATATTGGTTCCATGGGAACATACATTTTATTTTGTTTTTTATTCTTTTTTTATTTTTATTTCTTTTATTTCAGAATATTACAGGGGTACAAATGCTTAGGTTACATATATTGCCTTTGCACTGCCCAAGTCAGAGCTTCAAGCGTGTCCATCCCCCAGACACTGCACACCTCACCCATTAGGTGTGAATATACCCATCCGCTCCTCCCCGCACCTGCCCAACACCCGATGAATGTTACTACTATATGTGCACATAAGTGTTGATCAGTTAATACCAATTTGATGGTGAGTACATGTGGAGCTTGTTTTTCCATTCTTGTGATACTTCACTTAGTAGAATGGGCTCCAGCTCTATCCAAGATAGCACAAGAGGTGCTAGATCACCATTACTTTTTGTGGCTTAGTAGAACTCCATGGTATACATTTTAAAAAACTTATCGCAGAGTGCACTTAAGTTCTGTACATGCTACTATATGTAATTATACCTTGATAAACAATATAAAAATGTACCCTAATTATCACAACTGTTATGAATATTTTCTTGGTTTATTAAATGATGAGTTCAATCAAACATGCATTTTGATTGCATTATGAATATGAAATATGCTGATTACTGATTGCTATTCATTTGGAAACCTACAGGCAGAAGTGAAAACTACTGTGTGTGACAGGAAGATGGACTTACCCAACCGTCAGTGGTTTCAATCTCTTGTCTATTAACATGGTAATTGCCTTTAATGACTTTGTTCTCCTCAGTGTAATCAGACAGGAAACTTTAGATGGAAAATGCATAAATTATTCTAACTCCTGCCAGGAAAAGAATCCAAGACTTTAATCCACTTCTGTGCATTTTATTCTTCGTGGTAGGAAGCTTTCTTTACATATGCACTGGCCCTGCAAGCCCTCCTCTGTAGCAGGCACAGTCCTTGTTCTGTGCTCCCCTCAGTAGGACTGTGTCCCTGATGTCAAGGACAATGGCCTCCCTGTTCAAAGACGATCATCTGTGTTACTAAAGTTATGAAAACCCTTTTGGTTCTCTCTGACCTTCTCAAACAGTATCTCATAACACTATCAACACCATTGATGGTATTAACTTTATATAGCTCTTTCCAGTTTATGAAACATTATGCACTCAAAGCAAACATCTGGGAGGAAGATGGGAGAGGCATCATTGGCCCTTATTCTAAAGAGAAAGTGATTAAAGTTCATGATATTTAAGCTCATTAATCATTAAATTAATGAATTTGGGTTACGCTTTGCAACCGTCATAAACACAACTAAAATTTGCCTTCTTTCCTGAAGCCTTTCTAAATTGAACTTCCCTCACTTCTTGCAAAACCTACACAGCCCACACTCTCAGTATTTGAGGCAGCAAGGAGTTGCTGCATTTAAATCTTCCAGCTAACACCATAGTCATGGCCAGGGGTTGGATGGGATCTGGATGGAATCCACCCAAGAGCCCAGGTGGATACAACACATTGCATGACTTGCTCACAGTCTGGTGCACAAGCGGTGCCCTGTGAGGTAGGCTATAAAGCAAACTGAACACCCTTCCTTCTCATTCTAACCAGCCGCCTCTCCTATTGATTTGCAATTCAGCATTTATTGAGTTAAGAAAACACTGAACAGAAGACCTTTTATTTGATTCTGAATGCCATTACTCTAAATAATGATTGTCAAAGAGACCTCCTATGCAGGGTAACTTTAGTGTCCAAATATTTCCAGGGCTAGCCAGGGTACACCTACATTACAGGAAAAACATAAATAAGATAGTACAAGCTACAATGCAAAGAACTGTCACCAGTTTAGAACACAAGTTTGGGTCTTGGAAAGGGTTTGGGGTCAGGAATAAGGGTCAATGTGCCAAGCCTAAAACTAGAGCTGAACATCCAACATCTTTAAATATCAGCTTCTTCATCTGCAAGATGAAGATAATGACGTTCTGTCCTATCTATAACCCAGGGAATCCTCCAGTGAATTGGAAAATAAACAGGAAGCACTTTTTGAAGCTCAGCGTCATGTACACCTAACGTTGTGGTTTCCATTGCTATTTGCTGTTGTTTCTCAGCCTTTCTGAGGTTGGTGATAGGTCTGGACTTCTTTTGGACTCATCTCCTGGGCTATCTTCATCCCCTTAGATGCCAGAGCCATCTCACTGGGGACATTTGGGCTACTGTTGACCTTTTATTTCTTTATGTCATCCTTTTGAATGCCCAATTTGCATATATGAAAGCACACCCTGGTAGGAATCATGTGTGTCTAAGTTAAAAAGAGAAAATATACATTGTTTCCTTCTCACAGAGGATTCTTGGTTGCACATAAAACCAGAAAAGGAGATGTTTTTGTCCACACAGCTGAAGAGTCTGAGCCGGCCGTGACACAACCCACAGGTGTGGATGACATCATCAAGGTCATCCCAGTCTCACTCTCCTCTCTCAGCTCTGCTTTCTTTGATGTTGGCTTCATTTTTAGGACTCAGGTTCTCCTCCAGTGGCGTCAGGATGGCTACTCCCACCCAGCTCTGGGCTCACAATCTGCTTACTGGCTACCCAACAACATTTTCTAAAAATGCATCTTCCTCCACGGCACAAACCGAATGTGGCCATTGAGTCTCACTAGCGGGAATGGTCTGCTGGCTTGGGCCCTGCACTGCACCTACACTAAACACAGTGACCTGTAGTGGTGCAGGGCACCGGCTGTCACAGGTGTGGGTCACATGGATGGTAAGAGAAGCAGGAGGGGGCCTCAAGAACAGCCAGGCTGCTGTCAAGATTCTGATCGTGTAAAACCAACACAGGTCTGCTTCCTGAGGCCCAGGTGCATACCTGTCTTGTTCACACAGAGACCGCCAGGCCAATGCTGCCGATTGCCGAGGTCCTGGGAGTGTTTCGCCAGCAGCAAGGTGGAGGCTCCTCTGCCTTTATTCGTGATACTGCATCGTTCTCTTCTCCATCTAAAACCGAGTTTGGGACTTGCAATCAGGAGACAGTTCCACATAGGAATTTCTGCAGAAGCTCCTTTCTTACGCCATTCGTGGAAAGCTTATTTCTTTCTTTTATGAAGGTAGCTCAGCAGCCATTTCCTTTTCAGACTTTTGCATGTTCTGATTTGGGTTGGCATATTAGCTTCCTATGGCTGCTGTGACAAATGACCACACATTCAGCAGCTTAAACGGACACACATTTGTTATCCCACAGTTCTGGCGGTTAGAAGTTTAACACGGGTCTTGCCCGTATTTGCAAAGTTCCCTTTGCCATACCAGCTAACATTCACAGGCTTGGAGGCCATTGCTCTGCCTGTCACAATTGGTCTCAGTTCCTCTATGTCATGTGTACACTCACTTTTCCATGAATACGTTCTAACATCGCCTACATTGTTATTATTATTACTGTTTTCTCAAAGGCTATCTTCCAACTTCCTTATCTTTCTTAGACCTTTGAAAACTCATGCTTAATTCTCTTTCTCAGTTCCAACCCCAGCGGAGTCTCTCATATTATCAGCATATTTTATCAAATATAATTGAAATAGAGAATTCATTAAATTTGTTTAGATTTGCATTCTTTTAAGCCTAGGGTGCATAATAATTTTATAAGATAGAGGCTGACCACAGAGTTAAGTGTTATAAAGTCATTTAATGGATTTTTTCCTGCAAGCCTTCAAGCTACTAACTCCAGTTTACAGGAAGAATTTAAAGTGCAAGAAAGGAAGGTGTGAGAGAGTCACTACATCAGTGAACGTGGGATTTGTCAATACCTTTGTTTTTAGTAGGAAAATTTGTCAATACCTTTGTTTTTGTTTTCAAAAAGAGAATGGTTTTGGATGTGTGGGATTTGACAGACAGTGACTTCATCCCTGACTTTGAAATGATAGACCTGAGTTTTTTCATTTTTATTTTATTTCCCAACAATTAATGTGTCACATGCTTCTTTCATGTTTTCTTTTTTTTCTTTTGCTCTTAGAAGTGTTCTGGGAATCCCTTTCAATAAATTTTGTTGGATTAAATGCTTAGCCTTGAATTATTACTTAGTGCAATGCATTTTCAACTTTTACAGATGAAATAAGAATAACATGTTTGTGTTGTAAAAAAAAAAACAAAACTTCCTATCCTGTTGAGATAAAAGAGACACATTATTGTTTTCTCTTTGTTTTACAAAGACCATCAAGTGCCTTAGAAAATGCCAATACTGAAACGTAGTCCAAGGTCTGTAGTCCAAGGTCAGAAGAGAAAGGCGGATCTCCTATCATGTGCCCAGACAGTGTGTATTGTGTCCTCTACACTCGATGGTTATTGGTAGGAAACCCAAGGCCATGTTGCCTGTGTCTTGCATTGTAGGGTAATCATGGTGAAGCAGAAAAGCAGAGCTGTCCCAGCAGTAAATTAAATTAATCAATTGATACTTTATATGAGCCTCAATCAAGCGAAAAAATGTCTTCCTGGACTGAAAACCTTATTTCAAGGACAGTAGGGAATCGCAAGGCCTCCCACGGTGGTGTTCCCCTACAGAGTGTTCCATTGACTTTATTTTATTCAATTTATTTTCATTAACTGAAGCATACAGCAATGTTTGTCACCAACATGGAAAGTATTAGAAGAGAAATAAATACATTTAACCCTTGTCACTTTGTGTATTATAAATTCCTCCGAAATTGCTGAGTTAATAAGATCTACAAGCACAAAGCAGTGTGTTAAAAATGGCCTCAGCTAAAAGCAGGTATAAGGCAACAGCAAGGATTATGTAGCATTCTACAGACAAATTGTGTGATTTGAGGAGGAAGTGTGAAAGTTTGCTCTTTTTTTTTTTTTTTTTTTTTTAGAGAAAACACTCAGCAGATGCTTTGAGATTTTTAAAACCCTTTTCAGTTGCACGGAAACAGAGTTTCTGCAGAAAGGTTGAAATTATAGAGCAGCATCCTAATGTGGACAACTTCATGGTCAGACTCAGATAGTGCTGCAGGTTTGTACCTTGAACATAAAATTCTGACTCTAAAGGCAGATACGTTCTAGAATATAATAAAATGTGTGTACATGCTCATTCTGATGAAAATGGTTTAAGAAGCAGTAATTAACCTGGGATGCCTCAAATATTATTTCTTTAAGGAAACATTGTATAGACCAATAGTTGGAACAAGGGCTGTTAATCCTTCAAATATGATGGTGACCACCCCACCCCCACCATTGTCCCTTGGCTCATGGGTGGCTGGCTGGTGTTGACTTTGGCCCCACTCGGGCCATCCAGCAGCACCTAGCAATTCCACCCTGTTTCCCACTCTTTCCTCAGATAGCCACGTATGACCTGTCAAAGAGCTGCTTACTCTAGGGCAAAGAATTTAGGAGACCTCTCTTGGTTTCAGGGTAGACAGCACGAATGTCGATAACATCTTACTCTTGAGTTTATATAATCCCTACGTCTATAAAGTCATGTGCTTACATTTACAGTTGATATATCTGCAAGGGTACCAGAAAATGTGGTAAAATTTTGGATGATGGGCTGTACAATGGCATTTTAGTACACAGTCATTCCTTGGTATCCACAGGGAATTGGTCCCAGCACCCCTGTGGATACTAAAACTGTGAATGCTCAAGTCTCTTACATAAGATGGCATAGTATTTGCACATAACCTACACACATTCTCCTGCATATTTTAAATCTGCTGTTCCCAACTCCCCAGCAGCCGCGCGGTACTGGTCTGTGGCCTGTTAGGAATTGGGCTGTATCTCTGAGCTCTGCTCCTCCCTCCGCCGCCTCCTCCACCACGTCCCCTCTCCTATAAGGATGAGCCAATCTCTTTCTTCTACTAATGATGAAAATTACACACACACAAAAGCCAGCATGATAAAAAATTTCATGCCTGAAATTAGTGATACCAATGTACACAACAAAATATCATAGGGATTGTTGAAATACCTTTTCTAGACTAATGCAGGGGCTTTGTTCCATCAGATGGCATAGTGCATGCATTGGACAGTGTTTTACCAGAACAGTGTAATTCTGGGTGATTTCCAATAGGCCCCTGCCCATGTTCTTTGCAAGCTGCTCAGGCTCTCCAAGATCTCCATTGGACATGTTTAACCGTATCTTTTTACTCCCAAACTAGTTTCTCTTTTTTTCTCTCTCTCTCTCTCCCTCCTTCTGTCCCTTCCCTTCCTTCCTTTCCCTCCCTTCCTTTCTTCCTTGTTTTTTGGGTAACAAAGCCAACCATACATACCTTTAACTCCAAACTATAAAATGTGGCAGTGATAATTAATTACATAGTTGACTGCTTTTGATGGAGAACAAATATATCTCCTAAGAGTTCTGATGATAATTCTCACATTCTGCCCCAGGGAAATTGTAATTGAGAAATGGCCCCTTTGCAGTGACTCTTGACTCATGCTCAAGAGCTTTGGAATTTAAAATCCATCTGAAGATGCGACTGAAAAGTGCCCACACAGAACATGCACTGCCTACTGTCTTTATCGTGCTACTCTCCGGCTCAAAGGGATCCTGTTCGCTTTGGGGATCAAAGCCAACATCTCCCATCTTGACATCCAGGTTATCCTTTTTTTTTTTTTTTTTTT
>JAQIFY010001039.1:0-14527 GCA_028533085.1 Varecia variegata | reverse complement strand
AAAAAAAAAAAATAAAATGGTTCTGATCAAAAAAAGAGAAAGTTTTTGCACTGTATGTACAACTTTTCTGTAAGTTTGAGATTTTAAAAAACTATCAAATTATGTACATAAAAAGTAAAATAAAGCATCCATCCCTGTTTGTAGCCACAGAAAGACAGAGAAAGAACCCAGAAGATCATTTCAATAGATGCAGAACTAGCATTTCATAATATTCAATACTCTAATTTTTAGCAAACTAGAGATAAAAGGTAACTTCCTTATTTTAATAAAATGAAACCATTAAAAACCTAAGGCATATGGAAATTTATTGGTAAGACTTTAGAAGCATCCCATTGATATCTGAAATAAGATAGGGCTCCTTACTTTAACTGCTTCTAATCACCACTGTGATAGAATGTTTTAGAAATGTAATAAAACAAGAAAAAGAAATTAAGAGGCCCCAAAATTAAAGGTAAATAAATAAAATTGCCTTTATTCACAAATGAAGATTGTCCAGATACAATATCTGGATACATCAAGAGACTTTTAGAACTAATAAGATTTGGGAAGTTTGCTGGATGAGATAAATAAAAATCAACAGAGTTTGAACATACAGATAATAGCTCATTTAAAAAGGTATCAGAAAAAAGTAATAAAATCGAACAAAAAACAAACCCAGCAGGCCTAACTCAAAGTTCTAGACCTCTATAGAGAAAAAAAATTATTGGCTCATATATCATGAGGGTGTCTATTTTTTCCAATTCATCTACAAATTAAATGGAATTTTTGTGAAATCTGAAAAACTGATCCCAAAATTCAAAGCACCAAAACAATAACCAAGGCTTATTCTAAAGCCATAGCGTAGTTGTCCTTCAGTATCTTTGGGGGACTGGATCCAGGAACCCCTGCCAAAATCCAATGCTCAGAGTCCCATATATATAAAATAGCATAGTATTTGCATGTAACCTACACACCTCCCCCGTACACAGAGGGTCCCCAATATACAATGGTTCGACTTAGGATTTTTTTGACTTTACAGTGGTGGAAAAATCTGCAGAAACCGTACTTCAAGCACTCATACAATCATTCTGTTTTTCACTTTCAGGACAGTATTCAATAAATTACATGAGATATTCAATGCTTTATTATAAAATAGGCTTTGTGTTAGATGATTTTACCCAACTGTAGGCTAATGTAAGTGTTTTGAGCATGTTTAAGGTAGGCAAGGCTAAGCTATGATGTTTGGTAAGTTAGATGTATCAAATGCATTTTCAATTTATGGTATTTTCAACTTACAATGGGTTTATGGAGACATAACTTCATCCTAAGTCGAGGAGCATCTATACATTAAATCATCTCTAGATTATTTATCTAATGCAATGTAAATGCTATGTAAATTGTTGTTATACTATATTTTTTAAAAACTTGTGATTTAAAAATTGTTGTATTGTTATTTTTTAGTGTGTTTTTTCCCCAAATATTTTCGATCTGCGGTTGGCTGAATCAGCAGATGTGGAGGGCTGACTGTGATTAAGACAGTATTATACCAGCACAGGGACAGAAAACCAGAAACAGATCCATATGCACATGACATATGATATTATCAGCACTTTAGGATAATAAAGCTTGAGGGTTTTAGAACTAGACTACCTGGGTGAAGATCCTTGCTCAGTCACTTACTAGCCATGGGACCTTGGGAAAGGTCTCTCCATGCCTCAGTGGTTTCATCTTTAGTTTGAGAATAGTAACAGTACCTACCTGTTAGGGTTGCTATGAGGATTAGTAGTTTAATGTAGGTAAGGCTCCCAGAACATTACCTTGCACACAGTGAACAACAAATAATAATAATAGCTATCATTATTATTATTACAAATCCTTAGTAATTATAACTACAAATCCAAAGGAAGGGATAGATTATTCAATAAATAGAGCTGGGGAAAGTTATTAACCATGTGGTAAAATAAAATTAGATTTCTACTTTACAACAGTAAAATTCCAGTTGTATTAAGAAGCTAAATGAGAAAAGCAAAATTTTAAAACTTGGGTGGAAAAAGGTAGAATCTTAGTACAGAAAAGAATTTCCTAGGGGGGAAAAAACCCCAAATTATAAAGGAAAATAATAATGAATTTAACTACAGTATAAGCGTCTGTCTGACAGAAAACATGATAAGTATAATTAAAAGCCAACATACATAATAAAGCATTAGGATCTATTTCTATATAAATAAATACATATAAGCAAAAAAAAAAAGTCTCAAAGATAAAGTAAAGCCTATGAACACACCATTCTCAGAAGCAGAAACCAAACGGTGCATAAGCACATCAAATGATATGCAACCCCACTAAGAACCAGGGAAATGCAAATGAAAATAAGATACTGTTTCACACCTATCAGAGAGGAAAAAATTAAAATCTCATAATATCAAATGTTGGCAAGGATGAAGAGAAACATACTCTGAAACAATAGTGGAAGTCAAAGTTGGTATAATCTCTTTGGAGAACAATTTGGCAAATTTAGTGAAGTGCAAAATGCCCCCTCCCTGGGCCCCAGCAATTCTGCTCTTAGCTATACCCTAGACCAGAGAAGTTCTCACATATATAAGGAGACCTAGACAAGAATGTTCATGACAACTTGTTAGTCATACAAAAGAAAATACTGGAAAAAATGTCCACTCTCAGAAGAATATTTAAATGGTGTTATAGTCATGAAATGAAACACTATAATATATTTAAAATGAAAAACTTAGAGCTATGTTCACCAACATGGATAAATCTCAAAAATCTGTAGAGTTTGATAGAAATTATATCTGGCTAGAAGGTCTATGGCTGTCTGTTATATATGAAATATTTCATTAAAATATTTTTAAAGAAGCTTCTTCACCATAATTCTTTTTCTTTGTGTGTTTGACCAGTTATAAATAAAATTAAAAGTAATCCTAAAATGATAAGGTCTGAAACAGTTCAAAGTTAGAAAAATAAGCTCCCCAAATCCTCACTTAAAAGCTCAAACGATGATTAACTTGTTATTCTTTGTATTCAAAGCACCATTTATCTATTCTGGTACGTTCTACCCTAGAAGTACTTATGTACTTTCAAGTAAGTTTTCAAGTAACTTACCAAACAATTTTCATGAGCAGCTATATTCTCTGATTGTGCAAAGTACAGGACACTATACTCGACATCTTTGGGGCAGAGTGCACACGTCCTTTTTTCCATCTTTTCTGCAACCTGAAAGACACCTATAAGTGACATCCCTGGTGAGAAATGGAAAAGTGGAATTTCTTGGTCTCACTAACTCCTCCTCCAGTGTTAAAGTAGAAAATTCTCAATTCCCAGAGAGACAAAAAAATCAGGGATACAAGTAGAAAATCAACTTTCTGTTTTCTAATGGGCTAATAAAAAAATTAATGAATCATAAAAATGCCTAAAAGTGAGGAAAACCTGTATTCAAGAAACACAATGTAAACTAAAAATAAAATCCTAAGCTCCTCACCGACTGAATGGACCCCCTCTTGGCCAAGGAGACCCCAAAAAAAACCTTAAAATTGAGTTCCTGGCCACGACTGCAAGGGAGGTCGGACATGCCTCACAACCCCTCCCTTTTGGAGTTGAGACACAACTGACCAACATTAATGTTAAAATAGAGATCATAAGACTGACAAAACAGACTCTGTGTGGCAATTAGAGACCAAATTATAAACAAGGCCTTAAGCAATGCCAGTTAAGGGTTAAACCTGAAGACCATCAACCTTGCTAAACAGGTCATTTTGACCCAGTCATCTCTTCTGCTAACTCCAAGTTTTTAGACAAAGCTTTATTCCTTTAACCAGTTGCAAATTAAAGAATCTCTAAATCCACCTAAGGCTTGTAAGCACCTCCCCACCCCTCACTTCAAGATAGCCCACCCTTTGGGGCCAAACGAATGTATACCTTCCATGTACGATGTATGTCTTTGCCTGTAACTCCTGCCTCCCTGAAATGTATGAAACCAAACTGTCATCTGACCACCTTGGGACCATTAACTTAAGGCTTCTTGGGTTTGTGTCCCTCCCCACCCCTCCCATGGTCATTCATATTGGCTCAGAATAAACCTCTTTAAATTACTTTACAGAGTTTGTTTTCTTCTGTTAATAATAACCAGGAATTTGAATATAGGCAAAGCTCTCAAAACATTGCCTTGCCCATATCCAGTTCTCAATAATAATCATCGTTACTGTCAATACAAATCTAGAAGAAAACAATGGTGTATTCAAGAAATAGTGCTCTTGTTAATTGTTTGTAAAAAAAAAAATAAGTTAGATTCACATGCCATATTATATTAAAAATAAATTCTAGGAGAATTAAAGAAGTAAATGAGTAATGTAATTCAACATCTTGATTAGTTAGGCGAGAAAGATATATGAAGGTGTCACCAGTGTAAAGGTTCTTGCTAATGTCACAGAAAGGAATTTCAGGATGTGCACACAACCCAGTGATAGTGGTGAGTTTATTGAATGAAAGGGGACAGGCTTAGGAAAGGCTCGTGCAGATGCGAGAGTACACGCCCAAGAAAGAGAGAAACTCGGAAGGAGCAAGTGCCCCACCCTCCTCCCCTGCTCAGACTTCGCTGACTACCTACTCTAACAAAAGTAGGAAATAGGTTTTTTTTTTTAAAGGAGAGGAATGGAAGAACGGAAAGAAACCCAAGGTAAGAACTAAGAAGAAAAGGAAGGAGGCAGAGAGAGGGAGAAAAAAGCCAGCAGTTAGGAAGATCTCCACCGGTGTGTCAGTAAGAGGTGAGCTTCTCAAACTCATTTGCTATTAATTTGGCCAAAATAATCCATTTAAGGCCAGGTGTGGTGGCTCATGCCTGTAATCCTAGCATTCTGGGAGGCTGAGGCAGGAGGATTGCTTGAGCTCAGGAGTTCGAGACCAGCCTGAGCAAGAGCAAGACCCCCGTCTCTACTAAAAATAGAAAGAAATTAGCCAAACAACTAAAAATAGAAAAAAATTAGCTGGGTATGGTGGCGCATGCCTGTAGTCCCAGCTACTTGGGAGGCTGAGGCAGGAGGATCGCTTGAGTCCAGGAGTTTGAGGTTGCTGTGAGCTAGGCTGACGCCACGGCACTCTAGCCCAGGCAAGATAGTGAGACTCTGTCTCCAAAAAAAAAAAAAAAGAATCCATTTAAGACTTTTTTGCCCACTGAAATGCTCGTCTTCTTAATTTCTTTGGTTTTCTGTAGTAGAAAACAGCTTTTATTTTTCATCTTCAAATTTTAGTTTTGAAACAGATTTATTTTACCATTTAATGATGAAAGTTTTATTTTTTATTATTATTTTTTGAGGTAGGGTCTCTCTGTGTTGCCCGAGCTAGGGTGCAGTGGCATCATCATAGCTCACTGCAACCTTGAACTCCTGTGCTCAAGGGATCCTCCGCCTTAGCCTCCCTCCCCAGCAGTTGGGCCTACAGGTGCGAGCCACCACGCCCAGCTAATTTTTCTACTTTTCTATTGTATTTTGACTTGCAGTGTTGCTCAGGCTGGTCTCTAATTCCTGGGCTTAAGCTATCCTCTTCCCTCGGCCTCCCAAAATGCTACACTACCCTACCCAGGCTTTAATGGCAAAAGTTTTAAATTTAGATGAGGTTAACTACTTAAACGGTTCCTAAAAGTCCTGTTTGTTATTCAGATCTCTTGTTCTCTTTCTCTCCCTCTCTCTTTCAGTTTTCCTCTTTCTAAATCAGGTCTTTCATTTACAAAGTTAGAAGACTGCATTGGAGCTAGCATTTATTTCACATTCATATGAGTTTCTTTAATTTCTGTTTCTTGGATTTGGGTCCCACCTAGTGAGGATACAAATTAGTAGCACCTTGCTCCCCACCAACCAAGAAAAAGGAGTGAGATAGAGTGAAACTGCTCAGATGAAATGGGCTTTTTTTTTTTTCATTCATCTCAAACAACCCAGGATTTGGGAGCACTTCTTGCGTGCCAGTCACTGTTGGGTGCTCTAGACCAGCGCTGTCCAACAGAAACATAAAGCGAGCCACAAATGTGAGCTACAGGTGTCACTGAAAATTTTTTAGGAGCCTCATTTAAAAAGCAAAAAAGAGGCCAGGCACGGTGGCTCACGCCTGTAATCCCAGTGCTTTGGGAGGCTGAGGCGGGAGGATGACTTGAGCCCAGGAGTTCCAGGCGGCAGTGAGCTATTATCACACTGTTACCAGAGAGTGACTGTCCCCGGTCCTTGTGCTTGGACACAAAGAATTGAAACCGAACACCAGAGCAGTAAAGCACAGTGAAAGAAATTTATCAAGCAAGTGTACCTCCAGACATGGTGGCGGGGGGCGTGTCAAGAAAGATTAGCAAGAGATGATACAGTCCAAAAGCGGGCAGGAGCAGGAACAAGTCCCAGCAGACAGTGGCCCTGGGGTCTCCTTGGGGTTCTCCTTTTCTTTCTCCTGACTTCCTCATTCTTGGATTGCAGTCCCCGGGCCAATGGGAAAGTTATCTCCTCCCATCAGTTGGGCGGGGGAGTGTTTTACTTTATTAGTTCAGGCCCGGATGTTAGTGGCTTTCAAAGCCCGTGGGCGGGGAAAGGAGGACCGGGAAGCTGCAAGGCTAATCTATGGTAATGATGGTGTAATGAAGTCAGGCTCATTTGCGGACACTTACCCTCCATCGGCGCAGGCGGCTCCTGCGGGACTTCCCCCAAGCCGGAGCCAGCAAGGTGTATCTACAATGGGTACTGCAGCTCGCCCACAGCTTTTGCCTTCATTGATCTATAATCTTAATTTTGTTCCTATTGTTTCCGACACCTGAGCTCTTTCAGTGCCACCTGTGTTCCCTTGCCTAATCTCCCGCCTCCGTATCAATTGTTCTCTCACCTGAGTGACCCTGTCTCAAAAAAAAAAAAAGATAAATAAAAAATTAAAAAGCAAAAAAAAGAAACAGGTGAAACCAATTTTAATACTCGCTTTATATAAGCAAATACATCCAAGAACATATCCTTTCAGCATTTAGTCAATGTAAAACTTATAACTTATTCTTTTGTACTGAGTCTTTGAACTCCAGTGTGTCTTGTGCTTATAGCCCGGTCTCCACTGGAATAGCCACATTTTAAGTGCTCTACAGGCACATGTGGTGAGTGGCTACTGTACTGAACGGCACAGCAGAGGATATAGAGAAATGTGAGGCCGGGTGAGGTGGATCACGCCTGTAATCCTAGCACTCTGGGAGGCTGAGGCGGGAGGATCGCTGGAGGTCAGGAGTTTGAGACCAGCCTGAGCAAGAGCAAGACCCCATCTCTACTAAAAATAGAAAGAAATTAGCTGGACAACTAAAAATATATATAGAAAAAATTAGCCGGGCATGGTGGCGCAAGCCTGTAGTCCCAGCTACTCGGGAGGCTGAGGCAGAAGGATCGCTTGAGACCAGGAGTTTGACGTTGCTGTGAGCTAGGCTGATGCTGCAGCACTCTAGCTCGGGCAACAGAGTGAGACTGTCTCAAAAAAACAAACAAACAAAAAAAAGAAATGTGAGACAGAACTGGAGCTTGCAAGAAGCTTACAAAATAAACAAGGAGACCAAATAGCAATTAGGAAAATAAAATAGCAGAATAAATGCCACAAAGTAATACAACTACCAAGTGAGTGGGAAATCCAATAAATGTTATTAGGGAAGTAGAGGAGGAAGTGCTCCTTGTGGCAAGGAGTGTTGTCAAGGGCACGGGCCTTGACCTGGTACAACTCGGAGATGAGAGAAAAGGGTGTAGAATGGGAGGGATGTTGCAGATGGACCTGCCACGTGGGAAAAGCCCCTGAGGTCTAAGCAGAGATGGTAAACCAGCCAGGCTGGAAAGGAGAGGCTGTGCACAAGAACCTAGAGAAGGATTTGAGAAGCAAAGGTGAAAGGCTGCCAGGGAGCCTACTGGATTTAAAAACATAAAGGGACAGCTAGGATAGGTTAGATGATGAAGCCAAAGGAAAGTGCAGAGAGAAGTGGATCATAATGTAGACGTGAATTTAATATGAAATAAAGTGGCATTTGCATTTCTTTTCTCTAAGGCACTGATGTTCTTAGCCCATTTTTCTATTGAGTTACCCACTGTTTTCTTATTGGTTTATAAGAGCTTGTTATGTAGTCAGCATATTAACCCTTTGTTGGTCCTATATGTGGTCATTTAACTTTGTTTATAATGTTCTTTGATATAGAGATGTTTAAATGTTTTATTTGATGAAATTACAACCATCTTTTATTTTATGGTTTCTATTCCTGGGTGAGGAGGGACACACTTAGAAAACATTTACCTCTATTTTCTTCTACAATTTTAATTTATTTTAAAAATGGAAATATTAATTAATATGAAATTTATTTTATTGTAAAGTATGAGATGGGATCTAACTTATTTTATAATGGTTAGCTACTTGTTTAAACTCTCCTTTTCAGGCTGGGCATGGTGGCTCACACCTATAATCCCAGCACTCTGGGAGGCCAAGGCAGGAGGATTGCTTGAGGCCAGGAGTTTGAGACCAGCCTGAGCAACATAGTGAGAACCCGTCTCTACAAAAGTAGAAAATTAGCCGGGTATGGTGGCACGCCTATTGTCCCAGCTACTGGAGAGGCTGAGGCAGGAGGATCCCTTGAGTCCAGGAGTTCAGGGTTGCAGTGAGCTACGATTGCACCACTGCACTCCAGCCTGGGTGACAGAGAGAGACCTTGTCTCAAAAAGAACAAAAAAATCCCCCCAAAACCCAAAAAAACTCCTTTCCAGGAAGAGGATGACATGAACAAAGGCATCAAGCCACAAAACATCCTATGTGGCAACCATATGAAATGAATATTTCATTCAACTAGTACATAAATGGGCTGTAAGATGAGGACACACAAGAGATGAAGTTCCATCCTGACCTCCCCAAACTCCAGACTGCTATAACCAACTTCTTCCATGTTTGGAATTTTCTCAAACTGAATATGTCCCAGAGAAAACTCTTGTTTTCCTCACTGGAAAGGATACCCACACACTCTCTACTAAAAATAGAAAAAAAAAAAAAAACTAGCTGGGCGCAGTGGCGAGTGCCTGGAGTCCCAGCTACTAGGAAGGCTGAGGCAGGAGGATCACTTGAGCCCAGGAGTTTGAGGTTGCTGTGTGCTAGGCTGATGCCATGGGCACTCTAGCCTGGGCAACAGAACAAGACTCTGTCTCAAAAAAAAAAAAAAGATAAAAATTATTAAAAATGAACATGATTTAGAGGAAATCTCTAAATCTCCAAACCAGCACTGGTTTACCAGTCCAGAACATAACCATATCCTACTGGAATGTGGTAAATGAAATTATAGAATTAGTGAATCTTATTCATCAGTCTTACTCATTTCTTTTTATTTTAATTTCAAATTCATAGTTTAAGTTTCACTCATTTCTTTTTCTTTTTCTTTTTTTAATTTCAAATTCATAGTTTCAGTTTCACTCATTTCTTTAGTGGTAGAATGTGTTCCTTGGCCATCCTTTCTGGCTACCCCAGATTCTGTCTCCTGGGTGGACTGCCCTGGTCTGGTGGGCTTTAAGACCATCTCTAGGTAGAGAAGCTTTGGGAAGCATACCCTTATAGAGTCTACAGCCTTAGCAATCCATTCCCTGGTGGAGGTGGGCCTAGAGATTGCCAGAGAGACAGAATCGCTGTGTTGTTTGAATGAGTCATAGTTCTCATGTTTCGAGTTTGTAACTTTCTGCAGCTTCATTCCGTAGAAACTTTCTTGGCTACCAATTTCATTTTTGAGAATTCTACAATCCTGTAGAATAAAATAAAATCCTGTAGTGTTATCAGGTCAGTTTCTGTGAGTCCTCAGGCTTGCTAAACCTGGAGGTCCCCTGGGGAGCACTGCTGATGGTCATTGTTCTTGGGTCTCAGCTACTGATGGAAACCGATGGGCTTCTCCCTAAAATATAAGACACACCTATAGTATCTCTCCCTATCTGAATCCATTTGCTTCCTGAGTTCAGATGGCAAAGGATAACAGGTTGCCCAAATGAGTTTCAAATAACGCTTAGCAAGAGTTCAGGTAGTAAGATATGCCTATCTATGTAAAAGTCCCCAGTGTCACTCTCCCAACTACAGAGTCATGTGCTTCTTCCAGTCTAGAATAATAAATGAGCTAGAAGAACCAAGATCTTTTAGGACACTATGATGCTGGGGTATGTAGAAGGAAGAAGCCACTAGGGAGAGCCTGTGAGTCCCACCCCATCCTCTTCCTGGAACATCCTATCAACCTTTCTACCTTTGCTGATTTGCCCTTTAAAACTAAGATCACGGTGGCTCGCGCCTGTAATCCTAGCACTCTGGGAGGTAGGGGCGGGGCGCGGCGGGGCGGAGGCGGGGGGAGGGAGGATCACTTGGTCTGAGGAGCTGGAGACCAACCTGAGCAAGAGCAGGACCCCGTCTCTACTAAAAATAGAAAAAATTAGCCAGGCGTGGGGGGTGCGGGCCTGTAGTCCCAGCTACTGGGGAGGCAGGGGGATCCCTTAAACTCAGGAGTTTGAGGTTGCAGTGAGCTATGATGATGCCACTGCACTCTAGCCCAGGCGACAGAGCAAGACTCTGTCTCAAAAAAAAAAAAGACTAAGATCAGACATCCTCTCCTAAAAGCTTTCCCTGAACAGACAGGGTTAAGGGTCCCTCATTTCTGCCTCTGTGGTTCTGACCACCTCGTATTAAAAGTTACCTATTCGATTCTCTGACGGCAGAGTCTGCCTAACTCATCTTTGTGTCCCCACAGCCTGGCTCATAGTGGGAGTCCATACACGTTCAAATGAAGGGAAGGTCCCCACCAACAGAACCACTGAAGCAGATGGCTGAGGAGAACTGGGACCTCTGGATGGAGAGGAGATGGGTTCCAGTCACATCTTCTGTGAAAGCTTTCCCAGCTGCTTCCTCAGACCCCTCCCTAGGGGCCTCCTCCTGCTCCCCCTAGCAGGGCACCCCTCCCGCTGTACCGGTTTACGGGCGGGTGGAGTCGCGCCAGGAGAGTTTCCATGGGTTTGCTGGATGCCGGCAGTTCCAGTGGGGTAGGGCCAGGACCACTGGGCTGTCACCAGCGGGAGATAAACCGAAGCCATGCCCGCCTCTCCCGCCGCGGACTGGCCCGGGGCCGCGCTCCGTTCTTCGGGGCACGCCCTCAGGGCACACGAGCGCGGAGCCAAGTTGGTCCAGGGCTGCCCCGTCGATTGGGGGCCGGGCCGGAGCAGCGGCAGGTCAGAATCCCCACGAGGCCGTGGCTGGAAAGCAGGCCTCTGGCCAGGGCCAGTCGCTGCCCGGCCCGGCCCGCCCCTCTCGCGGTACTCACCGGTGGGGCAAGGGAGCCCGTCCTGCGCGAGCTGGGCCTCAGGGCTGCCGGCGAGGCGCACACACTCCGCACGGCGCGGCGACGCTTGGGCCATAGCTTCGCTGTCGCTGGGGGCGGCGGCGGCCCGACGGCTGCGCGCTCTGCCTGCGTTCCCGGAAGTGGCTCGGCTGCGCCGGGTTTCGTTTCTTAAATCCGTGAATTTAAGAAAAAGAACTGTCATTGCGAGTCACCAGCTTGCCCGGGCAAGTCCGGAGCGAGAAGAAACTAGATGGGTGCGAAGACGAGGGTGCTCAAGCTCAAGCACACTTCTCCAGACCGGGGTCTTAGGATTAAAAAAACAAAGCGCCCAGCGCCCCTACAACGCCCCTACGGCTCAGCTGGAGAAACGATCCCTCTTCTGAGGGTTACTTCTAAAAATTTTATCCGCCGAGTTGGGCCTACATAACCATATTTTAAACCGACACTGAATTAACCAATCCTAAATCCAGTTACCAGTAGCAAGCCTTTATTTAGCACCCATGGGGCACAAAGCACCATACAAGATGAGGTTTTCAGTGCATATAATATACATGTAGAGAACATAAATGCATATAATTAAATTATAGTTAAGACATAAGTTGTTTTCGAAAAGAAGTATATAATATTTGGTGGTTTGCTGAGGAAATAAAGGGGCACTTTGGAGGTCTTGCACTTTCAGCAGGTTCTAAACAGGGAAATGCAAATTGGTAATAGAAGGGAGAAACAACACTAAAAAGGACAACTTAGACAGTCTTGACAAATATGAAATGGATTACAGAAGCAAGAGTGTGGGGGCTGCAAAAGAGGGAAATGAGCAGACCCTAGCAGCCAAGTTGTTTTGCACTTGGGGCAGGAGGATGGGAGCACAGCTTAGGTAGGTCATGGTAAAGCTAAGAGCCTTTTTCTATACTCTTTTAATAAGCTTTTCAGTGTTCTACTCTTAAATATGAGTAGACTACCAAGATCACTAACTCTGAGGAAAGCCTATAGCATGAAAGATCAAGACCAAAGCAAACATCCAGGGAAAAACAAAGAAACAAACCTTGGAGGACACAGAATATGTAGTAAGAAGAAAATGACATGAATGCACGTATGTATGTGTTTGTGTATATATACACACAAATATTTTCAGAGATAAAATATTGCAACTATGAGCCAAAAATCAGATGCCCTTAAAGAAAAGAATATTCAAAGAAGACTGCATTTAGAAATTAAGAGTATGAGACCAGAAAAACACAGTAAGAGATGAATTGGAAGATTAAATTGAGGAAAGGTCCTAGGAAAGTAGAGCAAGAAGACAGTGCTGGAAATGAAGAAAAAAGATAAGAAAATTAGAGAACCAATCCTGGAGGTCTAACATCTGGATAACAGGAATTCCAAAAAGGGAGAGAAGAGACGAGAAAGCATTCCTTTTCAGATTGAATGATCCTACCAGGCACCCAGTACAAATGATGAAAATGGATTCTTACCAGGGACAGAACATGGGGAGAAAGATAATCCTATAAGCTTCAAGAGAGATAAAAATGAGTTATCTATACAAAAGATAACGGCATCCAACTTCCAACAGTCAGCCTGGAAGCCAGAAGACAGAACATTTTCAGACTTCACAGGAACAACACTGAGAGCTAGCAGATGCCTTCAAAATTGGGCATAGAGACTGCTCAACAATTCTATACCCCACCAAAGTAGCAATCAAGTGTAAGGGTAAAATAAAGATATTTCCAAATATGCAGACTCAAACACATATACTTCTCATTTTTCCTTGGAGAGGATGTGTTTTACCAATATGTGCGAATAAACAGAGAAAAGGAAAATAATGGGGTCTACATGGAAAAAGATCTGACATAAAACTGAGGCAAATCAAGATTTCAGGAAAAATTTCTCCAAGAGGGTAATTGATAGAATACCTCATGTTTCTGAATGTCAAATGGACACTCCAGAGGCAATCTCAATGTAATACTGGCAGATCCACGATAGTCCCTTCTGCACAAAAATATTTCCCACATTGATCAAGTTTCTTTATTTTTGTGTATTGCCTAAAATTCCTCTACCTTTACTGTGAATAAATGGATTTCTCAACTTTCCTCATCTGTCTATAGGCTGTTGGGCTTTAATTTTTTGCTCCTTTTCCTAGTTCTTTGGTTTCCCATTCTATAAATGGGTTACTATTTTTTTTAATTTGCAATATTTAGCATTTTAATAACCTGTGCCTACATCATTAGCAAGTGACATTCTGTCTTCCATCCCCACCACTCCAGGACACCTGCCCAACAGACCCATGCCACGTGCATACGAGCGCTGTGTGATTGGAACCAGCAGTGAAACTGAACAATTTCAAGTTCAATTTTTATCTCGTTCAGTATTTTTAAGAAATTAAACTCAGTCCAGACTTAGAATAGATTTTCGTTTGAAAGGTAATCAAACTAAACCCAGAATCAAGTCCAAAACAGGGAAAAAAATATATAATCCCTCAAAAACCAGAATTACTTTTAATTACTTCTTTTCAAACTAGTTTTCCCGTTGTGGTTCTGAGGGAAACTTCCTAGCAGCCAAATGTGTATGTTTCTTAGGGATAAAATTAGTTTTGACTCTAGGGTCTTCCCAGTCCCCTTTTGCACCAGGTGATCTGGGCTGGGTAACCGATAGTAAAGTGGTAACTCTTTCCCTTTTTCTCCAGAAAAACAATTTGCAAATCATGCTCAGGAGATACCAGGAGGCTGTTTTGGATTTTGCAGCTGAGAACTGTTTTGTTTTCTTGTGTTTTTTAAGTGACATTCTTGCCTAGCACAATTCCTTCTGCCCTAAATAAGCCAAATTTGACTAGTTTCTAGATTGCCTTTTCTTATAGCTCTAATCTATCTAGAACAAAAATATTCATATTCCGCCAGGTTTCTATTCCCTCATTTCCTATGTTTGTATTGAAGGAGTGGAGAAAATCTGTGGAAAAAAGATTCATCTCAAAGAGTTTGTCAGAACCTTACTTATAGAAGAGCTTCTCCCCCGGGCCCCACTCAAATGGTTGATGGACTGGCTTCATGGAGCCAGATGTAGAGCTTCTCCAACAAGTGTTAAAATATTTGGGAGTAATATGCGTAAAATAAGTTCTTACATGTTGCTCATGCTCTGTTACCCACCTTGTATCTATCTCACAATGGTAAATGATTTGCCAGGAATTAAACATCAATTTTGTAGGTAAAGATAGGAAATTTGGCTCTT
>JAQIFY010001038.1:0-14528 GCA_028533085.1 Varecia variegata | reverse complement strand
ACCTAGGGACGTGATAATCTCTGAGATTGAACCAAAATGTATCTCTGTGATCCCAACGAAGTGCTAGAAAGCATTATAGCTAGCTAGAAAGGCTATGTTCATAGTTTTTTATAGTTACAACACAAAATCGTTATATTTGAATCCAATGACACTCAGAATAGAAGTGCATAGGTATCTGGACAATTTGGGCATGTAGTACACTTCAGAGAAAATCAGTGAGCAGATAAAAGAGCAAGGTGTTAGGGAGAGATTCTTAGATTTGTTGATGATTAATCAGGAGAACCAAAGGCAAACACAGGTCTTCTCATTTTAAATCCACTGCACTTTCTACCATGCAGTACTCTTTGTCTTTGCTCACTCGAAATGGAATTTACCCAAAGTACAACCTTGCCAGCGCGCAGTGGAGGAAGGTCTGTGAGTCTGACCTTGATCTTCTCACCTCCTCACAAAAGTGGTCTTTGAAAAGGCATCTTTAAAGGCATCTTTGAAAATAATGGATAGTATCATATTATACAGAGACCTGGACAAGGGCCCCTCTATTATGTGAATGAAACCTACATCTGAACAGACTTTTCTTCATTCACAAAGACTGCTGTTCCTAATTTTAATTGAAAGATAAATGCCCTGAAAATGTGAATGAAAATAATCTGTGGAACTTTATCTCCTTTCAAAGAAAATGCATAGTTTTACTAAGATATTTGCAAAATACTTTATGGTTTGTTTTACACATGCATCTACAGTTATATTTACATTTCAAAGTGCTTTATATCCTTGTACAGTTCCAATTCTTTCTCCCATTTGATGAATGGCAGATCGAGACACAGAAAGTAAATTCAACTTGCCAAGCTTCAGAATGGTCTAATTGGGGCGAGCAAGCAAAGTAGCTAGCTATAGGGGTACTAGCTAATAGTAAATAGCCAAAGATCAATTCATGCAGAAAGTCAGCTGGGTTGGTTTCAGGACAACACTGTCATTGTGATTCCACACAGCTATGTACACAACTTTCTAATTTCTTAGTTGCCTCTTGGTCTGCATCCATCTGTGAAGAAATAGAATTGCTTGTTGTCAAGCAAAGCATATTCCACAAAGCACTTGTCACCTAAATTGTCAAAAGCGATAGCTGCCTTCTTGGGGAACACTGCTGTTACTCCTGGAAAGAAGGCAAGGTAGCCAGCTACCCTTCACACCAAGATACTTTAATTTACAGTACCTGGAAAGCCACTGCGTCAAGAAGAAGAGCATTTCCAGGGGATTCTCCATAAACTGTGAAGAGTAGAAAGAATTAAGGCTGCGTGTTGCACAACCTGCACAGAACTGCAAGCAGCCTGGGGAACTAAGGGCAATTTCCAATGTAGACATTTGCAAAAATAAGAGTAAGAGTGAGAAAAGAATGACAGTCAAACTTGTTGAGGGCTCAGTCTGTGCCAGGCACTGATCGAAAGGTTTTCTAGTTAACAACACGTTTGGTCCCCACAGCTGTCCCGGGAGGCGGGTACTATCATCACCAGCCTTCTGCAGATGAGAACACTAGGGTGATGAGTAACTTCTGGAAATCAAAGAGCCAGTGCGCAGCTAAGTCAGGGGCCTGACCCGGGCAGCTTGCCTGCAACCATATGCTAAGAGCAGCTTTTTGTGCAGATGCATTTGTAGATGTCAGAGGGAAAATAAAAGTTTTGATTTGATTGCTGAAGATGCAGCTAGGATGGTAGATTATTGTATGGGTGTTAAGAATTACATTTATAAAGACTCTGAGAAAGACTGAAATGTGTTTAGGACAAGTGAGTAAAAAAGAAGACAGAATATTGTGGACACCTAAATGCATCTTTGGATAAATGGAAATAAAAGTAGCAATACACCATTCAACAAGATGATTTTAAAAAGTGGTGGGACCTCATGTTTTTAAACCATAATACTATGTTCTGTTAGCTAGGAAAAGAACAGAAAGCTGCCTCAGACATTTGATTCTAAGTCTCATGAAAAGAGTCAAGGAAGCAAAACTGATATTATTATCATTATTATTATTCAGGTTAAAGAGTTAAATAATAAGTTTTTCAGCAGAAATTCCTATGAAGAACCACATCCAGGCTTCCAAAAGGCTGAATGTTCAGAAAGAATATCGCCTAGAAAGCAGTCTGACCCCTACAATAAGAAATGTGTGGAAATATATTCATGCCTCAATGTTAAAGCTAGAATTGCATTAAGTGGTGATTAAAAATAGCTGCAAATTTGAATTAAGCAAAGTTCCAATTGCAGTTTAAACATATCATTTGTTTAATGAATATTTTAAATCTTGTTTACAATATAAATACAGTCAACACTTAGGAATGCAATTGTTTTAATAAAAAAGAAGTTTGAGGAGCAGAGAAAAAATGCCAATGTGCTTTTTTTTTGTGGAAACATATGTAAATATGGAAATAGCTGACCCAACTCTCATTTTTCTCACTTATTCATGTTTAGATTACATCTGTTGAACCAAATACCATTAAATAATCATCACCAACCTCCTTGCCTATAAATTCAAACCTATCCGTGATGGAAATGTTGCCTTCAATTAAGTCTGGGATAGTATTTGTGACTGCTGCGAAGTCCAGCTTCAAAATACTTATCTAGGGAAAGAGAAAATTCTATGCATCATAACTGAGAGAGGAAAAATAAGGAAAGCTGACTGGCTTCTAGCAGCTATTTCCTACTAAAAACAAAGCAGACAGGCAAACAAACAAAAAGCACAGAAGTGGCATAACACAAGCTTGGTTTGAGTAAAACTTTTGGAGGAAATCTGTGATTGGGCAGAAATTTGCATCCAAGCCAGCCAAGGAGTCCATATGGGAATCTGATGACCCAAGTTTTGAATTCACAGGAATTGTGTGGAGAGTTCTGGGCTTACACAGTCCATGAAACTGAAGATTTGAGTCATGTTTCCCTTAACATTCAGGATCCAAAACAGCCCCAAATGACATCTGGGCCACCCTGGGGCACTGATTCAGGATCTTAAAGCTTAGAAAACAGACCCCCATGCAAAATGCAATATAGACAAACTACCACCCTAGAACTGAGTCAAATACACCCTCATCTTGACTGCCAGAGTGGTGACCTACAGCTCAGTATGCCTACAGGGAAGAAAGGGGACTGTTCCTACTGGACCATGTTGGTGCTCAGGTCAGGGGACAGCAGGGACAGAACCCTGAGATCAACATGAAAGTGTGAGGAGTGGTGTCCAGGTCAAGGCAGGTAGAGAGAGCAGAACACGTAGAGTGTTCCGTGTCATCCTGGCCAGGGCATTGCAAGACAAGAAATAAACTTATTAGCCAATCAGAGGCAACCCTGGCAATGGGTGTTTACTGCAGCTTCTTGTGACACTCAAGTCTCACTCAAGATCATTGAGAGGGCCTTTCTCCTGCTTCGCCAGCTGGGGCAAACTTCCCAGAGCCTGCCCTCCTGCTCCGGGATAACTGCCAGGCGGGCTGGGACCCACTGGTCACATTCACATGGATGTGAGCCAAAACAGGGCATCTGTGAGAAGCCAGAGCCAGATTGGAGAGGAGGATTCTGAGCCACGGAGAGGTTCCAAGGGAGGCAGGCCTCAGATGTGGGGAAGCAAGGGTGATGAATAGGAAAATTGCATGGTCCAGAATTAGAAATTATCATAGGTCAAAAGTCATAAATCTCTGTCTCCAAGGGCAGAATATCCAACAGCACTCAAACAGGCAGGCAGGACTGTGGATGACACTGTAAACACACAGCAGCAGGAAGAAGAGACCCCAAGGTGTAACCCCCCCCGAGACTTTGACAGTAGGCTACACGCCAGCCCTGCTGATGGCAATTTGGAAGATCAGATCCCACTGGAGCAAGGTGGTGAGGAAACTGCCGACAGCGAGACCGCAGAGAGAAACCGAGCCTCCCAGAGCCAAAGCTCATGCAGGAGACAGAACCCCCGACAGGGACAGGTAATTATTAGGTTCCCCAATTCTGGCCCGAAGGGACCTTCAGCACAATTCAGAGGCTCTGGAGAGATACTGCACCCATTCCCTCCACGTGAGCACGTGACTTCACAGGCAGCACCCTGTGCGACCCATCAGAGCCCAAGTACCTGTGGAGGGGAGTCAAGAAAATACAAAGTGCCCCAAAGATTTTGTGACATGCAGCTGCATTCTGTTAGTTTAACCATGGGCTCCAGATGGACATCTTGGAGCCAGTTGTACCGAATTGAATTCTGTGTGGGGCTTCCAGAAACTGAGGTTGGAGAATGAAGAAAAGCCAGTTAATATACGTACCCCCAGCCTAGATCACAGAGGAAGAGGTGAGAGACAGGTGGGTAAGCCCTGGTTCTGCAGGTGGAAGTAGTTGCAGAAGTTCCAGCTGGGAGTTCCACTGCCCACCCGCCACCCTCCCACCCTCACGTGGCCTCATCTGCACCCCCAGCTGCCTGACAACCTCTGCTGCCCGCACATGGCCCAGCCTGCCTGAGAAGCCACATGTAGGAGGGACAAAAATGACCCCTATCCAGGCTGTGCCCTGGAGACAGCTCCCCAAACAGAGTCTCAGAGGAGAGCACAGCCCCTCACCTGCAGACCAGGCCGTGTCAGGAGGGGTCAGCTGGGGGCCACAGACAGACACTGCTAGTTGCCTTTTCCTCCTCCGTTCCCTGGAGAGATGATCTGCACTGGAGCCCCCATAACATGTAAGGAGATGGAAAAAATAATGATTTACCGGAATCTCAGGAAATTCTATGAAAGGCAAAGTGTCCTAGCATTGACTCATGAGAAAAAATTCAAAGGCGGTGGGAAGAGGTCATTGTGTAAGGGGGCAGTATAAGGAATAGATTCCACTTCTCAAGTGAATGCTTGGGGTAGGGAAGGTCCCTGCTGGGATCTTAGTTAAGGAGCTCCGTGTACCGCAAGCAGGCGTGCAGGGGGCTGGCAACCACCCACCATGGCACCCCAGGGTCTTTCATAACATCACGTAGTGCACACGACGCTTGGCTGGAGTAGATATTCCCTTTCTGCGGAAATCACCCACCAGAGACCTCTGACCCACGTTAGTTATCACAGGGGTTATTGAGATGACAGTCACAGCCGTAGACACAGAGATGGGGGCCTCTACTGAGAAACAATGCCAGGAAAACATCCTCAGACTTGTGGGCACCCAGCTCCATCACAGGTCTGTGGGCCTCGGGGTAAGAGCAGGTGAGCCAGGTTTATCCAAACCTCCGAGGGGCAAGGAGACCTCTGAGTTTATGAGATTCGATTTAAATTGCGGAATAGGTTCTCCTAGTAGCTAACCCACTGCCTAGCCCAGAGCAAGAATCCATTCAATGTTTGTCAAATGAGAGCTGCCTTTTGGTTTTAAACCTTAAGTATCTACTCTGTGCGTGGGACTGTGCCAGGGCCTGTGTCCTTGTTTCTAAGAATTGTGCATGAAAAGCATGGACTGTGCTCAGTGACACCTGACCGTGCCATGATTCCAGGTCAGCATAGCACATGGCAGCATGCTACAGGGGACAGTGGACTCAGTGTTGGGCTGGAAGACCGGGTGCTACACCCAGAGGTGCTGCTAAGGTTAGAGATTCATCCAGACCTTAGGTGGATGCCTGGGGTTTTGGAATCTGGGGTTCTGATGTGTGTATTGCTGGTGTATTGAACAAGAAGGAGGATATTTTTTATTCCATACCACAAACTTATGTTTAATATCTTGATAACTATATTTCAATATAAACACTTTCCTTTATAATCCTACATATTTACTTTCTATTGGGGTATCCTTTAGGCACAATAAAATATATGCATGAGTTTTGACAATTGCATATACTCACATAACTACCACCCCAATCACGATACAGAAAATTTCCAAAACCTCAGAAAGTTCCCTCGTGCCAACCTCCAACCCAAAATCAAACCAGTGCTGCTCTGACTTCTACCACAGTGGATCAGTTTTGTCTGTTCTTGAACTTCACCCATGTATTCTTTCCCGGGTGGCTTCTTTTGCTAGATACAATGTTTCCAAGATTTAATCCATAAGGCATCTGTGGAGTGTGTTCCTCGGGGTCCCGGAAGGAAGACTCGACTTGGGACATGTTAGGAGAGTTTAATAAAGTGGCTACAGGGTTGTAGGTAGGAACAGCACAGCGCCTGCCTTGCAGTGAGCTGCAACCACTCTCTACGTGCAGGGGAGAGGGGAGGGAGTGGTGCCCAGGAGAGAGGAGACAGCTCCATCAGGTGGGGGGACCTCAGTCTGAGATGCAGCCAGCCTGGGAAGCCACACAGGAGGGAAGCTTCGAATGACACCCCACCTCTCCCTCTGCCCCCGAGACACCCCATTGGCCCAGCACGACCATGCACCAGAGGGTGGAAGGCCCTGCTGACTTCCCCCGGAGGAAGCAGAATGCGTTCGGCACAAGGCAGTGCTTCCAGGAAAAGCCCAGAGTGTGGTAAAGGCATAGAGGTGTGACGGCAGGGAGGAGCCATTAAGGAAGTTCTAGGAAATTAGCTTCCTTACCCCCGCTCCCTCCCTGCCTTCCTACCTGTCTTGCTTCTTCCTTCCCTCCCTCCCTTTGAAAATGACTGCAGCTACTACAGACAATGATTGTCTGTTTACCACCATGTGCCAGACGCTCTGTTAGGCGATTTATATACTTATAAATATTTAATTTTGATATTTAACATTCCCCAAACACTTATTTTGGAAGAATGATTATCCCCATTCTACAGACTAAAAGACAGAGCTTCAGAAGGTTTGCGTGTGGGGCTACAGGGGAAATACACCGCAGTCCCACCCAGACCGACACCCCACCGGCACAGATAGCTGTAGGAGCCCGCGGCGCGGGAGAGGTAACAGCCAAGCAACGCGCCAGGCTGGGATGGCCGGGCACGGCATGGGCGGGCATCTGACCACACTGGAAGGAGGGCAGACGCTGGTGCAGGTGCAGCAGGCACGCCAGGTGTGTGAACAGCAGCCGCCAAGGCAGACAGGGAGAGACACAAGCTGCCAGTGTCTCTGGAAAACAGATGATCTCTGGAAAACAGAGATCATCCACTCTGGGGTGACGAAGGTCACTGCAAAGAAAAGCTGGTAAGAGATGAATGAGACAGAAAGGTCGTGAATGCTGAAACTCTGAGTTTCCTTCCATAGACAATAAGAAAACAGTGAACATTTTGGTCAAGGGATTTACAGAATCACAGTGGATTTTCTGGAAAACGTCTTGTGTCAGTGGACAAAATGGATGAGCTGCCACAGGGACAATTGGGAAGTTACTGTAGTGACCCAGGAGAGAGGTGGGACTGGAGTGGTGGCCACCGCAATGGGTGGCCACCGCAATCTATCCTGAGATAGATTGGGAGGGAAAAAATCAATAGGACTCGGCACCAGGTGGACGGGGTCCCAGAAGAACAATGAGAGTGAAAACCAACTGGGGAACCCCACTCATGGGCGGATGGGCACAGGAGGAGAGAGGAGCTCAGTAGCGAGGAGGAGTCAGGGCAGAGCCAGAGCTGAGATGCTGGTGTTGGTCAAGAATTGCACCGAGGTGCCTGCGGGCAGCCAGGAGAGCCCTTCAGCAAACCACGTGGAGGGAGCAGGAGGGAGCTGACCGGGAGCTCAGCTTCAGAGAGGCGACTGGTCCATGCTGGGCGTCGGGGAGATGGCTGAGGGAGGAAGAGTGGGCAAGAGGAGGCCACCCAGGGGTGAGATCCCGAGGTCACCGTGTGCTCTGGTATTCGGCCACCACGGTGCAAAGACCAAGGACTTAGCGATGGTCAATGACTGTCTGGCTGCATGTTTTCTTTGAGGAAAGGGGAAGGGGTAGAGGATATTTCTGAAGTATTAATACAATAATACTTCTCAAACCACAGGCGGCATGCTCACTTTCCTCAAGTCAGAAGGTGCCAAGGGCACTTTATTTCTAGACCATTCTTTGTTTAAATCAAATCATCAGGAATTGTGCTTCTGGGAAATGCTGCCCCACACACTTATTAAATATGCAGCCATGCCGTTTGTTTTGGGTTTTTCTTAAGGGTAACAATTAACCTTTAAAAAGTCTGACCTTTCTGAAGAGGTAGACCTGTTGGTGGGAGCTCTCTGAGGTGCTGGGTAAATGTTTCAGAGGATTGTTTGCTTCACAGGAAATGCAGACTCTGAGCTGCGATAGTTTCCTTAGCCTGTGTTGCTGTAGCTCTTTGAAATGGTTCACTTGCTTGATATTTTTAATTTGTGAAATGAAGCCATCAACTGGAGTCACAGGGGTCACCCTCTGCCACAGCAGGATGGGAGAAGGCTGCAAAGCCGGCCACACAGGTGCTCAAGTCTCACAAAGTCGCCAGGAGCATGTGCTCCATGGCAGAGCCCGGTATGTGACTATCCGTAGCTTATTCTCAATCACTGCCCGGAGGCTCAGCCCTGCCCCAGCCCGGGTCAGTGGGAAACCAGCCGGACAGCCTCTTTCCCTAACACTAGGGACATTGGTCATTCCATGCGACGCACCACCAAAGTGATCTTTCTGCTTGGAAATCTCGCCAATTCGTTTCCCCGATTAAAACCTCCAGCGTTCCCATGATTACCCAGGACCCCAGCAGAGCCCTGAGATCTGGCCTCTGCTCACTTCTCCAGCCTTATCTGGCACTCTCAGACCCTGCCCCTTCCTCATACGCACAAACACACTGTTCTTAAGCCAAAGCAAAGTCCCCGCGGCTCCCGGCATGCTCAGCTCCCAGAGAGCCCCCCAGCTCCTCACTGGCACACGCCTGGTCTTCCTTCCAGCTCAGCTCGGGTGTTGCCGGCTCTGGACAGCCAGCTCTGACCCCTCTCCATGGAGTTACTTGGCCCCTCTACACACCCATAGCATTCTACAGACACCTGTCTCCCAGCGGGGACTCTGCTCCGTCCTACTCACCGTGTAACACGGTCCAAGCTCCCGCAGATCCACACACGGAGGAAAACCTTAAGGAATGTTTGTGCAATCACTACAAGAATAAACAAATGATGAAATCTCTTCCTCCAAGGGATGTATATGAAAAGCACACAGCACACCTTTCCTGGACATTTCTGGAAAACGAAAACACTGCCGGTATCTGTAAGATCCCAACAAATGCACAATGATGGGCACACGAAAGGCTAAACTGAAGAGAGCCAGGGCAAGGACGGTGGGTGGGAGTGTGCTGGAGACGGAGCAAAACCACGCAGGTGAAGTGCGTGCCAAGGGGCTGAGTCACCGTGACACACGTGAAAAGGCCACCACACACGTGAAAAGACGGTGTTCGGCAAGCCTGGACCGAGCACATCCGTACACCAGGCCACGTGCTAGAGGTGGCTAAGGCAGAGGCCACACTCTCGGGGAGCTCAGAGTCCAGTGGGGAAAGAGATAAAGGCAGACAGCAAGGACCCTGAAGGGAGAAAATGTCCAGAGCCCCCGTGAGGCAGAGGGGGCTTCTCAGACCTCAGCCTCGAGTGGAGGCCGGTGGGGAGGAGGCCGGTGTGAGATGAGCAGCACGCAGGGCACCTTTGACAGGTGCTTCCACCCCACTGCAAGCAGCTCTGCACAACTAGAGCTCAGGATCCCACCGCAGGGGCTGAGAAAGGAGGCCAACAAGATAAGCAGTGGGTGGACTTGAGGGGGCTTTATATGGCAAGCTAAGGAGTTTAGATCTTCTACTCTAACGAGGGAGCCATCCCTGGGGGAGCCATAAAATTCGTTAGCAGCACTAAAGGTGGAGTGTGAGGAAAGAAAGGAATGAGAGTCCTTGTCGGCACGAGCGTCACTTAGGTACCCCGATTAAACACTCCCACCCACAGGCCCTGGGGCCTGTGCACAGCAAGGCACTCCCGTGGTCAGACATCCCAGGGTAGCGCAGTGGAGCTCAGGCTTCGCCTGTCAGGTGTGGAGCCAACAGTCGGCGCAGAGAGAGGTCTGTGGTCAGAGGTGGGCCACGCGGCGGCAGAGGGCAGCGCCCGTGGTCAGGGAGGCCCTCCCAAGGGGAACGTGGGACAGAAACGCCCTCCTCTCACCACCTACCTGTGCAAGAAAACAAATGGAAAGGATTCATTACCTCAGAAGGCCTGCAAGATCATCCTCCCTTATCAGATAACGAGAGTGCTCTTCAGCGCTGCGCACAAAAGCGAATCTAGGACAAACTCCGATCCCAGATGGGATGGGAAATGCGGCATCATCGCATCATCACAAACTGTTCCTTACAGGAAAAAAAAAAAGATACTCCATAAATTCCAGACACAATTAGAAATGCAAAGGTAACAAAGTCATGGAGGGAGAAGGAGGGAAAAAAAATATTGGTTCTAGAGAGACAGTTAACAGTGAGAAAATATTAATATTGATTTCTACTTTTACTGCAGCAAGAATAATCAGGCTGAGCGGGCGACTCAATTAACTCGCCGAGTTTTAACCAGAGCACCCAGAGCAAGGTTGGCTGTGCTGAACACGTTAAAAGTCTGCTCGAATCAATTTAAAGTAATTTCCCCTCTTCCAGGGCTGTGATGAATTTATTAGCAGACTTGATTGCAGGTATTATGCAGCCCCACACCCCACCTGTGAGTGTGTAGGTGACAGGCCTCGAGATCCCAGGGCCACTAATGCAAGAATCTACGCACAGAGGGGGCGGAGACGGGAAGCAGGTACCTGGACGCCCAGCTCCCCCAGCACACCCGGGGTCTGCCCGGGGATGGCAGGGTCAGTGCAGGGCGAGGCAGGGTTTAGCCAGGCATCCGTCTGTATCATAGCTTCTGTGGCCAGCAAGAATGCACCAAGAAAACAAGGACCAAAGTCAACATTTACAGCAGCCGGTGTGTCACCACATTCCAACTAGAAGGAAATACAGAAAAGAAAGCAGGGGGCTACTGGATACAGAAGGAACAGCAACCCCAACCCAGTTGGAAACAACCACTGGGGCGACCAGGAGAGGAAGTGGGAGGCGGAGGTCCAAGGGGACAAAGGGGCAGTGACACAGGCTGAGTAGCTCTGGAGTGCTAAGGTTCAGCATCAGGACTGTAGTTAATATCCTTGTATGGGACACTGAGAACTTGCTGAGAGAGTAGATTTTAGGGGCTCCTACTACCAAAAAAAAAAAGGTAACTGTAAAGGGTGAAGGATATGTTAATTTGCATGACTATAGTGACCATTTGACCACACAGATGTATATCAAAACATCGTATTGCACACCTGAAATATATGCAGCCACTGAGTCCCCTGAATTCCACCTGTAAACAGTGCCTCTACCAGCTCTGCCCTGTCTCCATGCCACCTCCCATATCCTCCTGGCCCCTCAGCCTGGCATGAGTCCTATGCTGGTCTCTCCCAGCCTCCCTTGGAAGAGTGCCCCCCAGAACGGCACGTCCAAGGAGAAATTATTACTACTCAGAGCTCTTGCTCAACAGTCCCCTGTGGCTCCCACTGCCTCCTGCACAACCTGGATGGCAAGTGTGCCTGCAGCCCCTTCTCCCGCCTGCCCGTCTGCCCCCGCCTTCCCACTGTGCTGTTTCACAATCCTGGTGCCCTGTGGTTCCCAGAGCACGTGCAGGGGTGTCTCGCTCCTCCACGTCCACCTGTCTGCGTCAGTCAGGGAAGCCTGGCTGCTGTAACAAACAGCCCACACCTCATGACTCAGCACCATGACGGGTGTGTTCTCACCTCCCCATCCAGTGACCCCCGCTGCACTCGGCATTCAGGACCAGACCCCTCCCCACCACTGTTCCGGTGTCCCAGGGCCTCAGCTTTCGGCCAACAGGCAGGGTCCCTGGAAGCCTCAAGGGGAAGGTTTATGGGCCAGGCCTGCAGGGTTGAAGGGGGGTGGAGAGCATTTCCACCTGCATCCTACACATGCGGCGTGTCTGTGCGCCAGCCAGGAAAAGTGCCTGTGTGCCAGCAACGAGCCTGTTCAGGGCCAGGCAGGACACCAGCCCCTCTGCAGCCTGCCGCTCCCTGCCTGCCCCTGCCTGCACCCGGGGGTCTCTCTCCTCCACGACAGCCACCAGACACTGAGGGGACTGCAGCACTGACTGTGTCTGCCTGTGTACCCCACACCCCTACCAGCAAAAGGAGCCATAGTGTGTGTCTGGACAAGGCTCACCTGTGTTTAAAATGGTGGAGAAAAGTGAAAGGAAACAGGGCTGGATTTATGCTTATGAGGAGTGGGGGGAGGGAAAAGTGACCTTTTAAAAATTCCCTGCTCCCCTTGATAAATAGGTACCTACACAGTGAGCCTTGGTGTCATCTAAGTGGCAGTGAAAGTCCATCCAGCCCACTGGTCGCCAGGCCCTGTGCTCAGCTCCTCCCATCTGTTATTTCTTCCAATGCTCAGTGATAATCCTGTGAGGTAGGAGCTGGTAATAGGGACACGTTAAAAGATGGGAAAGCTGAGATTCAGAGATGATGAACACCCTGTTCATGATCACTCCCTCAGAGAACAATACAATTAGGATTTGAACCCAAGAGTCCCACACCCAGCGGAGTATGGGTGACAGACGACGTGAGCTAGGACGAAAATCACCTACAATCCCCGTGACACTGGGACAGGGGCCCCTCTTCCAGCCATCCGTTCTGTCACTGGAGGCACACAGGACCGTGCAAACATATCTGTGGAAACACCTTATCTTCTTCCTATAAAGAACAAACTTCCTGGCCATTCTGCACAAATCCTACAGGCTGGGAGCCCCAAGCACTAGGGCTCCATTCATCCTAGGAAAGTGTAGGAGGAATGTCGATATTCCGAGCTGCGTGTTTCATTTTTAAATTAGGAACACTTACCTATTAATTCATATTCTCACCATTTTTGTTATTACTTTTGAGCACTCGAATTATTTGTGCCCCACTTTTATGAGGCCCCTAATCTTCAGCTCCAAGGGCCTAAAATTGTCATTCAGTCTAAATTAATAGCAGTTTTATTGGCTCATTATTTTTGACATCTGGTTGGAAGTGCAAAGCAATAACTATTAGGTAATAATCGCAGTAGGCTCTGATTAGGAACTAATAACATTAGCAATAAACTTTAAACGTGGCTGCCACGAAGCTTGATCAAAAGGAAAGGACACAGGACTGCTCCACGATGGGGGAAACCAGGGTGGGGGCTGCAGCCCACCGCCTGGTTCCGCCAGACCAGACCACGAGCATCCGTAACTTACACCACCAAAAATAACATCTGATTCTGTAACAGGAAAGAAAAATGGTAGGTAGAAATCTCAACGCGTAAACAGAAATACAGCAAAATGAATACTCTGTATTTCCCCCATTTCCAAATAACTCATGGAAATTTTCAATATTTTTCTCTCAACATTTTCCTTGCTTCTTCAACAAATGTACATAAAGGCTGCTCTTGCCTGGTAATTACTGATATTTATTGAGCACTAACTGTGGGCCAGGCCCTCTTCTAAGCACTTCACATACATTATTTCGTGCAGTTCTCACAAAAAGCCTGTAGGGTTGCTGCTGTCACTGTTCCCATTTATAGATGGGGAGCTTGAGGCACAGAGAGGTAAAGTCACCTCCCAAGTCGCACAGCTCTCACAGTTCTCACAGCAGTAGAGACGGGGCTTGAGCTCAGCAGTAATGCCCACGCACTCTAGCCACCATACTACACTGCCATCCTTGCTTTTGTTCTGCAAGTTTTCATTGAGCACCCACAGTTTGCCAAGCACTCTTCTACAAGCTGTAGCAGCAGGAGAACGGAATACAAGGAAACACAGGCAGACGTGGTCCCAGGCACTAGCTCACCAGCCTGAATCGCTGCAGTAGCTTTTTAACTTCCGACCACCACCTCCTCCAGGCTTTTCCCTACAAAGAGGCCAGGGGGATCCTGTTGACATGTCACTCAGGTTATGTCATTCCTTAAAACCCTCCTCCAGCTCCCTCTCCTGTTCACAAAAAAGGACAAATTCAGCAGGATGACTCATGTCCTCCCAGAGGCCCCCACCTGCCCCACCCTGTCACCTCTCTGTCTCTTACGCCTGTCCATCCCTCCCACACCAGTCCCGAGAGCCTGCTGTCCACCCAGTCAGTGGACCTGCACCTTGTGCCTCAGGGCCTTTTCACTGGCCATCCCTCCACGTAGACACTCTTCCTAGAGTGCTCCTCCCACTGTCTCTCTGCCTAAATCTTTTTAAATTGACAAATCACAAATTATATATAATTATGGTGTATAATGTGAGGTTTTGATATATGTATACACTGTGGAATCATTAAATTAAGCTAATTAACATATCCATTACTTCACATACTTACCGTTTTTGTGATGAGAACATTTAAAACCTAAACAGCAATTTTCAAGTATATTATATATTAGTATTAATTATAGTCACCTCGCTGTGCGATAGTTCCAGAATTCATCCGCCCTAACGGGAACTTTGTCTCCTGTAACCTACATCTCCCCACCTCCTGCCTCCACACGCAGCCCCTGGCACCCGCCTCTCCACCCTCCGCCTCTGTGAGTTCCGTTGTTTTTAGATTCCACATACGAGTGAGATCATGCAGTGTTTGCCTTCTGTGCCCGGCTTATTTCTCTTAGCGTAACGTCCCCCAGGCTCCTCTCATTTTCTCT
>JAQIFY010001037.1:0-14528 GCA_028533085.1 Varecia variegata | reverse complement strand
TCATTTTATAAATAAGGAAATTAAGGCTCAGATAGCTTAAATGACTTGCTGAGGGTCACACAATTGCTCAGTTCCAGACTCAAGATCAGAATTTAAATCTCAACACTTGTAGTCCAGGGCTGTGCTCTTTTGCAGACCAACGAGAAATGATTGCATTTAAACATTTAGTCCAGAATATCCTCAAAACTGGCTGTAATAACAGTAAGCCACATGGTGTGAGGAATGAATAGAGTTGGTTCATACCAAAAATGAGCTGCCAGTCACTGTGATGAGATCTGTTTCTTTCTGAGAACCATGGTTTCCTGTGGGATTGGAGAATCCAAACTGGGTTTCCTCTTCCTGTCCAAAGAAGTCAGAGTCAGGAGGTACGTTCCACTCTGCTTTGGTTGGTGTCAGTAGTTCTGAGACACTGTTTTCACAAAGGGTGCTCGAAGGAGTCAGAGCATCTGTGTCCACTGTTAGCTTATTGCTGGGTGTCAAAGCCTGGGGCTCCAGACTGGAGTTTTTCATAGCTAAAGAGCCCAGGGATCCCAATGGCCCGGCACTTACACTGGAGACATCATCCAAATCTAAGGGGCCCTGCTGAAAACCAGCAGCTGCCGTTCCAAAAAAGAGAGAGGTATCCAGACTTTGAGGAAGGTCACTGGTGGCCATCAAGGCCCAAGAGTCCACTGCCTGCCCTAAGGAATTATTATTATTAGCAGGGAGGTTCCCTGCCAGAGTTGAGCTCACAGAAGCCACATCAATAGTCAAGATTCCAGAGTTCACCAATGCTGCATCCAGCACTGCAGCAGAACTACTGTCAGGCACATCAGAGAAGAGAGACACTATCTCTGCATCGCTGAGATCATTCTGTCCCTGGCTGGTAAGTTCACTGCTGGGCGTAAGAGAATTTGCTGCCTCTAGCTGAGCTAAGAGATCCTGGCCGATGTTGTGCCTTTTGGCCATGTGGGTCTTCATGCTGTGCTTGGATGTGAAGAGTTTATTACAAGCGGAGACCGGGCAACGGCTTTTCCAAGTGTCCACATCCTGCAGGTGTTTCTTGGAGTGAATGTAGAGACTACTGCGAGCGGAGAACCTGGCACGGCAGCCTTCCACAGGGCACACGAAAGGCTTTGTGCCTAGGTGGGTTATGCTGTGGCCTTTCAGATGCTCGGCCCTCGTGAAAGATTTCCCACAGCCTTCCACAGGGCACGTGAACCTCCGGTCATCATCGTGCTTCCTTTTGTGCCTTAAGAGTTTGGACATGCTGGTGAAGTTCCAGCCACAGCCATCAAAGTCACAAAGGAAAGGTCTCTCGCCGGTGTGGCTCCGCAGGTGAATTTTCAGCCTACAGGCCTTGTCATACTGTTTGCTGCAGCCAGGAAAAGAGCAGGAAAAGAGTTCCTGTTCCCTGAAATGGGCGCGGTTATGGGAAAACAGGGCACTCACCGTGATAAATGTCTTCTTGCAGCCGGAAAACGCGCACTGGTAAGGCCTCTCGGGCTCAAAGTGGCTGCGCTGGTGGGCGCTGAGTTTGGCCTGTGTGGGGAAGCTCTCCTCGCACACCTCGCATTTGAATGAGTTCTCCTGCTCATGGCCCTTCATGTGTGCCTTGAGGTTGTACACGGTGGTGAAGCTCTTGCCGCACCCCTCCGCGGGGCAGCCAAAAGGCCGCAGTTTGTCGTGCGACTGCAGGTGCCTCTTGAGCTTGTAAGAGGTGGTGAAGGTCCAGCCGCAGCCACCCAGTGGGCACTTGAAGGGCCTGTGGCCCTGGCTGCTGCTGTGCGTCAGCAGGTGCACCTTCAGCTGGTGTTTCTTGGCGAAGGTTTGCCCGCACTGCGCCTCGGGGCACAGGTACAGCATCACGCCTGGGCCGGGGCCCAGCGACCCACCGGGGCCCAGGGCAGTGGCTGGTCCCTCCGCCTCCTCCTCCGGCGCCGGCACGGGCGCCGGTTCGGCCGGCTCGGCCAGCAGGAGGTCGGGCGGCAGCTCTGGACAGTCACCCGGCTGTGCGGTGTGCTGGAACCCAGCCTGCGGGGCGATGAGTCCCGCGGGCTGCGGGGCAGGCCCGACCCCCGGCTCCCAGGCGGGTGGCGGGGGCGTGGCCAGGGTGAGGACGCCGTTCTCAAAGCGCAACAGCACGTCCTGGTTGTGGACAGTGACGGTGCCCGCGAAGGCCGCGGCGGGGCCGGGACCTGGGGCGGAGTTCTGGGCCGGGGGGGAAACCGCGGACAGGCAGCGGGGGCCCAGCGCGGGGCAGCCCGCGGGGTTCGCGCCGCTTTCGCCCCCCTGGGGTCTCGGGCCCGCCTCGGCCTCCTCCCTCCACTCGGGCCCTGCGGCCTGACCGGCGCCTGCGGTCTCCACGTCGCCACCCACCGGGTCAAGCAGTACCAGGAAGAAGTCGTCGCCGCCGCCGCCGCTAGCGTGATCGGGCCTCAGCGCCAACAGGCTCGGGCCAGCGCCCCGTGAGGCCGTGCGGGCCTCCTCGCGCCGCCGCCCGGGCCCGCCATCTTGGGGGCCCCGGAGCAGCAGGAGACGACGCGTGGGGGCCTGGCCAGCCGGCGGGTCAGGGCCTCGGTCGACCCGGCCGCCGCCCGCGGGGCTACCGCCACAGCCGCCCTGTCGTGTCCCGCGAGCCGGGAGCAGCCTCGGGATTTCCATCTCGGCGTCCGTGAGGCTCGGCTGGAACCAGAGCCGCGGAGGAGGCGCGACCCCGCCCCCTGCCGCGGGCCCGAACACGTTCCTGTAAGAAAAAAAAAAAAAAAATGTGCAATGCGCAGAAACTGGCCCTATCAGATATTAAAACGTATTTAACGCCACAGTGATTTAAATATTCTGGTACTGGGTCTCTGGAACAGACTAGAAAGCCCAGAGGCAGAGCCTGGTATGCATAAATATGTTCCGCAATTAATAATAGTTAGTATTATAATTAAGGGGATCTTTGGAGGTAATGGTGAAATGACAGCTCATTCAGTAATGGTGCTGGAACACCTAGCTAGCTATCTGCTAAAAGCAATTGAAATCCATACCTCGTTGTATATACCAAAATAAACACACCCCAGCCCCTCCCAGTGCTAAGTACGTTGTTTAGTATTTTTCGTGTGTTAAAAATTGTCTACTGGCTGGCTGGATTGATGAATGAGAGAAAATTCCTGGGAGAATAAACTTTCTATGTGTCAGCATTAACCCACCATGGGGATAGCGTTTCTGCTGGAAATGTCCTACACTACCTCCCCCCCACCCCCGCGCCGCCTCACCTCCCTCCCCCCACCACACACCGCTGCCCCAACACAACTTCCATACTCAGAATTGTCTTGAACAAGGTCCTCGGGAAAATTTGTCACATAGTTAACTTTTTGTCCTGCCGATGCAGAGATTAGAATGAATAAGAGATGGGGACAAAACACAGTAGCACTGTTCAGCCTAAAAATGCAAAGCCTGGAGGATGAAACAATTTATACTGAAATCTGGAAAACCCAACCGGCTCCTTGATTCTCCCTATAGAGTGCACAACCTAAACCAACTCTTTGCCCTTCCACCTTCGGTTGTGCCGTGATAAATTGCATGTCCAATCTCACAGCACAGTGAGGACACTCCTCAGTTTACTCTAGATTCACCAGCACATGGAGGTCTCTGGGCAGGAGTTCCATTTAAATGTGGTAAGGTTAAACCCTAAGCCACAGCAATTTACTCTGCCGAGTAAAATGCACAGGTGACCACGTCCAACAGCCCTGGTGTACCTGCTTGCATTGAAGTGTGGTTGCCCAGTCTTACTGTAAGGCACTCTGCCTGTGATGTCTAGTGATCTTATCAGTGATGATGACAATCCTCCGATTTATCTGTCAACAGTGAGTTGGGAATTGACACAAATATAGGGTACAATGTCTGGTAAGCGAAAGGTTTAGGGTGATGACTAGATTATGGGGTACCTATCGTTTAAAAGCCCCTGGCTTTCCCCCTCTTTTAATGATAGTGGACACTTGCTGGTCTCTTGACTCAAAGATCAAGTTTTTCATCCGTAACTGTCCAAACCTCATACGAAATTTCTACTCCACATACTTTTCTTTTTGATACAATTTTTGGAGGCAACATTGTTCAAATCTGAGATACATAAGAGTGCATACAACATATCTGTCCAGTTCAGATAGTTTATACAAGCAAACACCCATGTGACCAGGACCAAGGTCAAGAAATAGACCATTGCCAGCCTTCCAGAATACAACCACTGCACTCCTCCCAATCACAACCCACACCCTCCCATATGGATATAGTCATTACCCTGACTTTATAATAATCCTTTCAGTGTGTTTCTTTACAGCCTGACCACTTTTGTGTGCATCCCTAAACAATACAGTTTATATGAAGTTATATAAACGGAATCGTACTGCATGCTTCCTTTTATGGTTTGTTTCTTTCACTCTGAATTATATTTGAGCAACTCGCCCATGTTGTTCATAGTAGCTATAGGCAAATCCTTTGTCTCCATTGTTGACTAGCATTCCAGCGTATGCTTATAGCAAAGTGATTATGGTATGATTATACCATTCCATTCTACAGTGGATAGACGTTAGGGTTGTTTCTAGTTTTTGACTATTATTATGAACATTCTTGTACATTTCTCGTGGGACACACATGTAACAGTCTCTCTATCATATACATCCAAGAATAGACTCACGGGGGAATAGGGTATGGATATCTTCAGCTTTACTAGATGGATGACAAATTATTTTCTGTAGTGGTTGTGCCAATTGTCAATCCTACCAGCAGCGCAGAGAGTTCCTGCTGCTCCACATCTTCAAGTATTGCCAGAATTTAAATTTTGCCAATCTATGGGTGGGCAATACCCAAATTATTATTGGGCTTTAGCACATTTTCGTGTTTATGAGCCTTTTGGATTTTCTGTTCTGTGGGAGGCCTGTTCAAATTTAACTCTTTTAACCCATTTTTTTCTATTCTATTTTCCATCTTATACTTACTGATTTAATGAGTCTGTTATATATTTAAAATACCAGCCCATACACGTGGCCAAAATATTCCCTTGCTCTGTTGTTTGTATTTTCACTTGCTTTGTGCTGTGTTTTGTGAACAGAAGATCTTAATTATAATATAGTCAAATTTATCATTCATTTCCTTATGGTTACTGCTTTTCTGTTTTAAGAAATCTGTTTTAAGAAATCCTTTCTGTTTTAAGAAAAAAAAAAACCTAGGCCATGAAAATATTCTCTGTATCGTCTTCTAAAATATGTATGGTTTTGCCTTTCACAATCAGGTCCTAATCCACCTGCAATTGCTGTTTGTGTGTGGTGTTGAGTAGGGTCCCATTTATTTATTTATTTATTTATTTATTTATTTTTCGTGTGGATATCCAATTTTCTCAGTGAATGGCTTATAGAAAAGTCTTCCTTTTTCCAATTTATTTATAGTGCCATAAACCAAGTATCAACACATGTGTGGGCTAGATTCTATACTCTCTATTAAATGTCATGGCCGTATTTATCTGTCTATTTGAAATACCACACTGTCTTAGTTACTACTGATCCATAGTCAATCCTGAATAAAAAGATCATCCAACAGTTTGTCTGGGTTCTAATTAGCATTGTGTTGATATTTTAGATTTGACTTCTCAGTATTGAATGTTTGATTCATGGTCATGGTCTGTCTCTCCTTTTAATAAGATCTCCTTTAATGTGCCCCAGTGATATTTCATATTTTTCCCATAAGATGACTTTTTATCCTGGGTACGTCACATTTTGCAAATACTGTCTTTGCAAATAAAGTGTTGCTGGTAAATAGAAGGCAATTGGCTTTTTATGTTAAATTTTTACCCTACAGACAGCTAAACTCTTTTATTGATGCTAATAATTTATCTGTAAATCCTTGTAGAACTTTATGTACACAATCCTATCATCTACAAATAATGCCAGACTTTCTTCTTCCTTTCCAAACATTTAATTCTTTTTGCTGCCTTACTGCTCTCTCTGGGAACCCCACTCCCCAGGATACTATTGAATAGAAGTGGTGATAGTGGACATCCTTACCTGATGCAGCTCTCAGAGAGAAAGTTTTAAGTGATTCTCTGTTAAGAATGGTGCTTGCTGTAGATGTTGTGTTCTGTAGCAATCTGAATCCAATCAGGAGATACAAAGTACACAATGACCTAGGAGGGGGAATTTAACATAAAGAATTATTAAACTATGATACAAGTTATAAGAAAATTCCATATGGAGTTTTCTGGGGCTGAAGGAGACTACCCAAGGAAAGGCAAATTTAGAATGGGGGCTCCTCCCCAAGGCTGGAGTTCATACCTCTTTGGAGAGGAACCCACTGGGTGGCAGAGAAATTCCACTGGTTTGTTAGTACCTGAGCTGGTTTACAGATCCAGACCTGGTCTACTGTCACAGGGCAAGCAGGAAGCAACCTCCCAGGATGCAGTAGTGTGGACCAGCCATAGCTGGTGGCCAGTATGTGTGTGCGTAATAGGCGATGGGGGACCTGGTTCAGTTGGAGGCCTGGAATAAACAATGCCCTGTGTACAGGATCGGCCAGGGGAGGTGTGTGTGTGTGGTGGTGGTGTGTGGGGGCGGTCGGTGTTGGGTGGTTTCCAGTGCTGGAAGGACTACATAAACCTGGCAGTGTGTGTGTAGCTGGGGAGCAGGTGAGCAGAGGGAAGCAGGGGGCAGATAACTTGAAGCACAGGATGTCCCCATCAAGAGGGCCCCAAGAAGCTGATTCACCAGGCCATACCAGGACGGCACGTTTGCTGAGGGACAGTTGCTTTGGGTCAAGGCCTGGGACAGCGCACCCCAAATATCCTCATATCCACACCTCTAAGAACCAGAAATCACAGAAGGGCCACTTCCTCCTTCATTGTCCCTCCAGAGCCCTCTGCTAAAGAAAGCGTAACAGTGTACTCTTTGGTGTTGCTTTGACAGAGAGTTGCTTACAGAATTCCTCCATTTTCAGACAGCACACATTGAAGGGTGAATTTGGAGCTGAGGGGCAATAAATTGATACCTGGCTTCATATCCTTTATCAGGTTAGGGCAGTCCCTGTTCTTTTCTAGTTTGTATGAATGGTAGGCACCCTACCTGCCAGGGTTACAGTTGTTAGCTCACGCAAGGGAGATTTTCTACCTCACTGTTGTTTCTCTGGTGAAACAATGATTTAAGCAACAGGCCTGGCCATTTCAGGAATTTTACCTGACTGTTTAGGATTCTTGGTGGACCCAGGGTTCGCTGGCCTGAACTGAGTTTACTGCAAAACCCAGCTTCTGGCACGCAAGTGTGTCCCTGGCTTAGTGCATAGAGCCCGTGAGGCCTACAGTCTAGCCCTTCGCAGGACTTGTCTGTTCCATCTGCAAGGAAAGCTGGTGAGATTGCCTCTTCTACCGTAAGTATGAGTAGCAAATGTTCTCCTCAGGAATAGACTGGTTTATACCTTAAATGCTGCTCTGCTCTCCTGCACCTGAGCTAAACTGGGAGAGAAGGGGCTTGGATTTCATTTAAAGTCATGCCTTACAGAGCCCTATCTTTGAAGGAGCAGGGTAGTGGATTCCAGTAGATTAGTCTTACAAAGTGTATGCCTTTAACCATATAGACAATTTGAGTGTTTTAATCACACTTTTCTCAATTCTGTTTAGGATCAAAAATAGGCAAAAATTGATTGGAGAAAATAGCACGTGGTTTTTGCATTCTTACGAGGTAAACAGTCTATTAGTTTGTGATTGAGCGGGCAGCATGTATTGAGATGGAGAGACACTTTAGTAAAATAAAAGCAAACAAACAAAAACATTTTTTTCTCCTGGTGTGTTCCACAATCAACAGGTCTAATAACATACTACCAAATCATGAGAAAACATACTTTTACGGCTACTCATCCTTCGGTAATCTCTTCCCGGGACTGCCAAAGTACAGAGCATATTCACCTCTTGTATTCCGAAGCCACAGATGACAAATTAACCCACAGCCTTCTATTCACACACAGGACTGGACTGGGCTTCCTGTCCCAGGAGGCACCCTGAGACCTTGAACACAAGGGCCTGCATATGAACCGGGAATTTATCTTTTATTTATTTATTTTTATTTTTATTTCAGAGTATTACGGAGGTACAAACACTTTGGTTACATAAATGGCCTTTTCACCCACCTACAAGTTTGCCCATTCCCCAGACAACGCACACCGCATCCGTCAGGTGTGGATTTACCCTTCCCCATCCCCTCCTCCCCTTTCCCACCTGCCTGACACCCTATGAATGTTACTTCCCATATGTGCACATTAGAGTTTATCTTTTTATTTATTTATTTGTTTTTTATTTCAGCATATTATGGGGGTACAAAAGTTTAGGTTACGTATATTGCTTTTAAATGCTGGCCCCACCTGCTGCCTGGTCCAACTCAACTGTCTTAGCTGTCACTCTGGCAATGGTGAGACACAAATGCGAAATCGGAAATTCCTTCACTACCAGGAGGAACAGCTCTTTAGGCCTGTCCCCTGGGTAGCTGTCACCACTAGACATACGATCAGTCACTCTCACTTGCTAGAAATCTCTTAGAGCTAGGTTTTGTGGAAAGGCACACCTCCAATCTGCAGTTTCTGAAGGAGGTCTGCACAGATGTGGTGTCTCTCCTTGTAGGAGAAAAGGGAATTGGGGGCTCCACATATAGAGCAGGCTGGGAGGAACCCACCACGGGTTGTATCCTCCCACTGACAACCTTAGTGACCCCAGCCTTAGTGACCCCTCACAAAAGAGAAAAAGGAGGAAAGAGGAGGTGCGGGCAGCACGAAGGTGCAGTTCTTGTTCACTGTGTCCCTCATCCCAACCTCCCATGCTCTGGCAGAGAATGCAGATGCAGAGCCAGGGCCAAGGTCTGGTGGTGGTTCCTGAAAATTCAAGTAGTTGTTTCCCTCTGGTCCAGGTGGAGGATGGGGGTAGAGGGTAGGGGTAATTCTGTGTGTCTTCTAAGGGACAAGTCACACATTTGGCAAACGTGATAACCCCTGCACCACAGAAACCAGCCCAACACGGAGCCCTGCACCCTGTGCTCTGCACCCCCCTCCCGAGAATATAATACAATTTCCTAGGATGAACGGTCTCTGTTACAGTAAGCCCCAGTTTCCCCTCGAAGTTTTTATGGGTGCAGGGCCTTTCTTTCTCTCTCCTTCTCGTCTTAGTGAAAAACACCCCAAACCACACTCGGGGACCACTGGGTCACTACAAGATACAAGACGTCAATCATCTTCCTGTCCTGACTACTCAAAAAGGTACATGCTCCATTTCCATTGCCTTTCATCCACGTGACCTTGTTGAGCCTAAGAAATATTGATTTATAGAAATGCCGCATATATTTTTTAGAGACACAAATGATTTCAGGAGTCTGGCAAGGCTTTGCCCTAAAGGAAAATGTAAACGTGTTAGTTCGCATATCAAAAGCTGCCTCGCCTCAGGAGGGCGTCTCAATGGTCAGTAGCAGCTGCTTTCCAAGGTGACACTGCGATCCAGGCCTGTGGCTCTCACCTGCTTTGAAAGGCAAAACAGGTTTTGCCTAGAGCCACGGGATGCCGGGATGCCGGAGCTGCTGAACAAAGGCCGCCGGAGATGGGAGCTGATCATAAGATATGCTGCCCGAGCCGGGCCCAGAGGGAGCCATACGGTTGAAGTAAATAGCATAAGGGACTGCTCATGCAAGACTCCTGAAGTCATTTCTGTCTCTAAAAATATATGGGGCATTTCTATAAATCAATATTTCTTAGGCTCAACATGACCTGGCGAAGATAGAAACCACCGGGTATCCATACTTATCTTCACCTTCTGGCCATTTCACTGTCACTGTCACTGCCACCCTCCCTCCTCCTGGATTGTTGTCCCTAGGGCCCCAAGCAGTAGCCAGACAGCCTCACTTGGGCCTGGCCTTTAGCTCTGAGTTCTCTATCAGATGAATCGTGGACTCAGGCTCAGCTTGGGGAGCAGGACCTGGCGTGAAAACAGGTTCACAAGCCAGATGGTCACCTTGGTCAGGAGAAAAGCTTTTTCCTGCACCTGGATCAGTAGCAGAGTTACTGGTTTTCACACCATTTATCCCACTTAGGCAGATGCAAGGTCCCTGCTTCAAAGCCCAGTGGACTCAGATGGTTGGCTGTTTCTTCCTCAGCTTTTTCCAAACTCTGCAGGCCCAAGCAGAGGACAGCTCTTTAGATCCTGACCACTGGCTGTGTTTTGCCTCACTCTGCTCTGTACATGACTTACCTTTCCAAAAAAACAAAACAAAACAAAATAAATAAATAAATTAAAAAAAACCCCACATCCCCCGGGTTATGAGACCTTTGAGGGGGACCTTGAAGGATGAAGAGGGGTATTGGGAAACAGAAAACCTGTCCATAGCAATCGGTTGGAACTTTTTGGTAAAGGAACAGTTTGAATCAGTTAGCATGTTTGAAGACTTGACTCATCAAGTGATATTTGGATTAACTGCTCATCACTTTTTCTGTTTTCTCAGCAGCAGGAACCTAATCCAGAGTGTTCCTTAAATATCAGACTTCGGACACATAATTGCCCACAAGTGGTTCACATCTGAATCAAACGGGCTCCTAGATCACTAAAGTGGAAAACAGAACCTTGCTTAAGATGCTCTTTACTAACAGTGAAGGAAAAAAATGTACACTCATAGAATGTGAGGAAATACTTTGAAAATATGACTCAGAATGTGAAAAAGCAATAGCACATTAAAATAAACAAAACAAATAAATCATGAAGATTACTTATTATTAATCTTTAAAGAAAACCTAACTGGCTATTTGTCAAAGACTTTGAAGGACTTATTGTATTGTTTTGAGTGTTCTTTGACTAAAGACGTGTGTTGCCATCCCTTAAATTAAAAAAAAAAAATCTCTATGTATGCACTCATAAGCCCTAACCGCAATCGAAATGGTGACCATTTCCAACACCTCCATAAGTTTGGTCATTGCCTTTTGTGTTGCTTCTTTCCCTACCCATCCTCATCCCTATCCCTAGGCAACCACTGATCTGCTTTCTCTCACTACAGATTAGTTTGTGCTTTATAGAATTTTATGTAAATGGCACCATACACTATATACTCCTATTTTGTCTTTTTAAGACCAGCATAATTATTTTCAGATTCATACATGCTGTTATTTCTATAAAGAGTTCATTACTTTTTATTGTTGTGTAGTACTGCATTGTATGGTTAGTTGGGCTGTTTCCAGATTTCGACTATTACCAATAAAGCTGCTATGAATATTCATGTAAAAGTATATGTGTGGACCTAGGCGTTCCTTTCTCTTAGATAAAAACTCAAGGGCAGTAGTATGGTGAGTGTATGCTTAACGTTTTAAGTTCAGGTTAACACTGCAGATTGATCTCACCTTGCTGCTTAGAGTTCTATTGATAGTACAAATCGAATGGATTTAATCTCAGACCCTGTCAGTCAGATTAATCAGAGTGGTTGATTAAGTGGCATATTGTTATATCAGTGGGCTAAAGATAGCCTCCGTACATTGGCCCCTATGTCCGTTACTTCTTCACAGCAGGCTAGGACCGTTGCGTTTAGCTCAAAGCCCACCAGCACAAAACTGTAATTTTTATGTGTGCAATCGCTTTAAATATAGCCCAAGCAAGCATATTTGTAGCCATTTAAAGCTTGCCTGCTTTGCATAATCCACAAAACTGCACCGGACATCTCCTAGCCACAGTTAAGGCAAACCCAAGGGCTATTAAAGACCCCATGCCACTGCTTGCCTTCAGAGCCCTCTCACTCTGATAGAGCCCTCTCACTCCCCCTCTGGCTGCTCTATCACCCTGACACATAAGGTCCTCTTCTACTTTCCTCTACTCCAGGAGTTGTCTTGCCCTCTTCCCCTTCTGGGCAGCAGCCCCCTGGTGCTGCCTCTGGAAGGTCTCCTGTTGTGAGAGACTTCCCCTCTCCAGCAACCTGTCAAAGCACAGTCCAAATAAAAAGCTCCTTGTGTGTTACTGCCATCTTGTGGTTATATTTTTTCCCCGATCTGCCTGGAAATCTTGGAACTCACCCCAAGTGGTGAGGAGGATGGGATTTGGGCGATGAACAAGAAATTAATTGGCCTAGAGTCTACCCAGTCAGTAGGACAGTCAATTCGAAAATCAATCATAGGCATCCTTAAGTGCTGAGACTCGACATTTGGAATGCCTCTGTGGCAATCCGGCATGGCATCGCTCATTGCCGTACTGCACAATGTACTTTTTGCCGTCTCCTCCTGCGCCTCTCTGACCTGGTCTACAGGTAGCACCAGTATTTGAGTGAACCCACACCATTAGACCTGACTTTTGGGGTCAGAGGTGCCGAGCTAGCCTGGGAAGGAGGTCAGCCCACCCATCTGAGTCCCCTACTAGGTAAGCGTTGAACTTTGTGCACCTGTGCGCCTGAAGGGGGGGGGGGAAAGAGAGGGAGTCTATGCCTCTGGAATGAGGGTGAACCACCCCTCACTCCATAACAGGCTACAGTGGGAGGAGCTCTCTGCAGGTGGTTTGAGGATTTGGGGTACTCTGAGATGTGAGGATGTCCCCATCTCCGGAGACTACTAGGCAAGTAAATGAGCCAATACGGCAGAGTCATCAGGCCAAGGCTGGTCTCCTAAGCACAGCTAGAGGAGAGGCCTTTGCAAACAAGTAGCATGCCTCTGCTGTTGTGACACTCATTTATGCTGTTGCACTTGTCATTATGTCATCATCCCCTCCCCAGAGGGATATCAATATCCCAACCCTTAGGCGGAGCCAGCTAAAGTGTTACTTAAAGTGACTAAAGGCAAGGAAGTTTATATCTCTGTCCCTCCCAGGACTCTGTAGGAGGTTTCTGACAGGCTGAACAAGTGTCCCGAACCAAGAGACATGTGCTGGCCTTGCTGGCAGCAACGGATCACCGGGATTCCACCTGGAGAGGAGGTAGAAGCCCAAACTCCTGCACGGGACAGTACGGAGGAGAGGATCCTGGAGAGGAGGAACAGTGCTCTCCAGAGGATAAGGCAGCACAGTGTCACCATGATAGGCACTGGGATAATTTACACTCTGCTTTGCCAGTAACCACACAGAAAGTAATAAAGACAGAGGGAGAGCCAAGAAGAAGGGGTCAGTTCTTGCTCAGGAAAGGAGACCCATCCTCTCTCTTACCTGAGGCCCAGTCTCTCCTGAAGTACTCAGGCCAGGAACTAAAAAAAACAAGGGGCTGCTTCGCTACATAGAACATATCTGGCAGGGAGTGAATTCCACCTAATATGGGATGAAATTAAACAATTGGCTGCCACGGTACAGGATGGAAAAACGGTGTCCCTACTAAATGGGAATGACCCACAGAGAGGCTTTGGACCCCAGTTCACATATGTATTGTGGAGGTGTATTTTTGTGGCTTAGGAGGCTGCCCAATCTACATTAGGCCTCATAATGGCCTGGGAAGATGGTCAATGGAAAAGGTTAGCCAAGGCCAAAGATCTCCTCCACCAGTCGGGGATGGTGGAGTGGGCTTATCAGGCAACAAATGATGTGGGGCATGATGACTTGACAAGTCTGGAGGAGGCTGAATTGAGTCCTGAGTCCACCCAGTTGTTTTTCAGAGGGGTTCCGGAAAAAGTCCTCTTTGCTGGGCATGGTGGCTAGTGCTACAATGACTCAAGAGGCCATAGCTGCCCTGGATTTAATAGAAACTCATGGAAAACAAACTCAGAGTCAGGTGTTGCCTGTTAACACTACAAACAACACCCTGCCTGGCCTAAATCAAAATGACTATCAACAGTGAGGCTGCCCCCTGCTAGGCCAAACAAACCACCTCCAGCCAGGCCCCCCTGTAAGTGTCAACCCTGAGATGAACAAGAGAGGTTAATACTGGACCCTAAGGAACAAGGGGGATCCCAAACTGGATAATCTCTGGTAAATCGTTGGGGCAATTGCAATACTTACTAGGATTAGATTATGACCCCTGGCTGGCTTTCCCTTCGGAGGTAGGCTTATCTTTCACAGCTGTCCCTGATCACGGCCAGTGGCTGGGGATCCTCTCCCACATAGGGATCCTGTGGTCTTGGCAGGGCCCTTCTGACGGACAATCGCCCTCTTACCATATTAACTGTGGTTTGGGCTCCAAAAAATAAACAACACTGGCTAGCTCTCTCAGTCAGGGGTGCCCCATACTCCTTAATCCCAGGAAGCACTCTGCTTTAAAGGGACCCCTCCCCCAGTAGGTTACCTGCTCGGGAGGAGGATTAACTAAAGCGGTAATTCCCCTATTAACTATTAAAATTGGCCCAGTTTTCCTAAAAGGATACTTCTGTCCTGGTCCCCCTCTCCCCAAAATTATCCATTTTCCTATTATTGGAACGGACCTCCTCAGACAGCAGGTGAACTCATGAAACAAGACTAAGCTTTTTTTCTCTGCTGGCTGGCACTTCCTGGTGAGAACCAGTTAAACTTCCCCTACTGGTTCAGGTGGTAAATACACCACAGCGGCAGCTAAGGCAACACACTGAAGGATGATGGCCTGTCACAGGAGACTTAGATAAAGAAGGAGTAC
>JAQIFY010001036.1:0-14529 GCA_028533085.1 Varecia variegata | reverse complement strand
GGGTCAGGCACCACCTTGGCACTACTTGACACAAAGCATTTAATATCCCCATTCTGGCATAAAAGAAACGGCAGAAAGACATAAATGCAACATTATGAAAGAGTATATCACATGGAAAAAATGGGGCATCTTAATATTTGACTGGGGATCTACCTAGACTGGGTGGCAAGGCAGGGTTGGTTTCTAAGGAGGTAACTTTTATGCTGAGTCATGAATGACAAAAAGGACATTAGAATGGTATTTTACTTACCTTCCAAAGTTGGTAAAATGAAGTGCAATACTATATATAGAAATAATAGGCGATATAAAGGGGGTAGTTTAAGTGATGAACTGTAGCCCCAGTCCAGTTCCAAGAGCACTGAAAGCTCTCCTTAAGTGAAAGCTCAAATAATGACACTGTCTTCGTTATTAGTCAAAGAAGAAAGCCAATTGGAATATCCTGGGAGAAGAATACTAAGTGTTCATTACCTTTTTCTTTATTAGGGACTTTATTTTCTTCTCTGCTTGTTTGATTTTCCTATTTCCATTTGTTTACCTGCCATATATAATCTTTTTGAGGACAAGGGTTTTTGCTTTTGTTTTTTCCTAATGGATCCCAGTCATCTAATACAATGCTTTAATATACTAAGTGGTCAAGAAATTTTAGTTATATCAATGAGGAAAATATGATTATAGCCTTTCCCCAAAGGGTAAGAGGAATATATAATATTTTCTTCTATCCTTTATAAACGTCAATGTGTCATTTTAATTCCTCTTCCTGAACATGGAGTAAAGGCACACACATGCTTAGTTAGTGGTACATTATTTGAAGATATTAGTCTTCTAAAATTATTCCTCACAATATACAGTGTACAGTTTTTTTAGTAACATCTTACCAAAGATGAAGATCATGTTAATCAAAAAGTAATTTATTATGTAAATATCTGAAATATTTTCTTTTCACTTAAAATGTTAATAAAAAATGTATATTCATATACCAGTCTTAAGAGATCACATCAACGTCTTTTGTTAGCAAACAACTATGAACTTATGTTCCACACTGTCTTTCTTGTATCACATACTAGGAATTGAGATGATCAGATTTTTCGTTTCTGTTTCTTCAAAGAGGATTGAGATTTTAAAGATGTATGTGAAGCATTCTGAGTGTGGAATGCATCCAGATTTTAATTTTCCTACATACATTTTAGTTATGCCATCTACATCCAGTTAAACCTAATTATTTTCAAAGATTACCTTTAGAGAGTATTTTCAAGGCATTCAACTTTGTTTTTGTAGAAACAAATTTTTTTCTTATCACACGCATATTTAACTGGCTCTGCTAATCTTAGAATTCAACTGACAGGAAGAGAGAAGTTCATAGGAATATTAAAGAGAAATATATTTACAGGCTGTAGACACCAGGTAGGAGATTTTAGAGAAAACAAAGAGTGCTGACCATATATAGGTCAGCTAAAAGAGTTTTGTTTTGTTTCTTGTAGTAACATTGCATAGATAGATTAGCATTCCTCATAACACCACTGGGGGAAATAATCATTAAGAGTGATCAAAGTGCTCTATTTCTTCATCATTGGAAATTGCTTATATAAATTGGATGTTTTATTTCTCCAAAAGAAATAATTCCATTTTTTTATGTTCAAGTAATTTTTTAACTAAAAGAGAAAGGAAAACATGTTATCAAAGATAAATATATGCTTAATAAAAATAATCTTAAGTAATTTTTTAAACTTACGAATATAGTCTGTCAAAGCAAAGAGACCCTGTAGAATTTAAAGTTCTCTGTACTTGGGTATTTCTGTTCTACCTTTCCCAAATTATTGCTATGTAGTCACATCTTTCTGCAAAAAAAATATGTCAAAATTTCTCCTTTATATAAATCGCTGAAGAACCAGCATTAAGAGAACACTATCTTCTGGTATTTTCTTAATTGGGGTTTGACGGCAAAAGGAAAAAAGATTATCAAACAAAAAAAGCAAAAAAAGGCCACGAAAAACAGGGAATAGTAATGATATAATGATGGGAAAAGATTAAGTAATTTCATTACATCATTCTTTCCCTAATTTTCTTCTTGTGTGGTTTCATTTCATCTTAGATATTCCCATTATTTACTCAACACACATATATTCAATGGAAATAGGTGAAGTATGATGGGAAATGGAACACACAAAGGGAAACAGTGACCTCTGAAAATTAGAGATACCGCCAGCTATGATAGGCATATTCAATATGGAGGCTAAAATGAACTCAAATGCAGTTCTAGAGCTCCTTGAAAATCAAATAAAGTCTGTAATTTTCAATAGTTTTTGTTTGTAGAATCAGCAGTGTGAAGACAAGTGTATAGAACAAGAACTCAGAACGAGTTTTGGTCCAAGCTTTGATATTTACAAGACATATTTATTATTCATAACCAACATGGGGTCTTTAAACATCGAAGTCTGTGTTTATTCATTTGTAAAATTGGAATTTTAACACTTGTTCTGCTTCCCTCATAAGGCTGTTGTAATATTTAAGTAACATAACATATAAACAATACAGTGGTTTAAGATACAAATATGATTTCAAAGGTATGAAAGAAATGCATTTAAATTTTAATTCAAAAATTACAAGACATATATTTTCCTTTCCAATTTGTCCTCTGTTTTGGCACTTATTTCTATTTTAATGGGATAACTTTATCTATTATTAATAGCTAGAGAGTCTACATTGAAGTTTTTAAATATAGAAAATTCATCATTAAAAGTGATTAAATATATTTTGAACAATTACATTTTTGTTTTTGATATCTATTATGCTATATATTCAAAGCAAAAATATATAATTATATATATATATACACACACACACACACATAGGGAAATAAAATAGTTTTATAGTAGCAGTTTGATTTTTTCAAACTACTTAAATCTTGTTATAATATTTAAAATGGATCAATTACTTTTAAAAACAGTAAATATAGCCCCTACTGACACCTATAAAATGTTTAATAATAAATAAACTTTCTCAGTAATGAATTAATCAACATTTAAAATGACAATATTTGATTTCTCCTTAGAAACCTCTCTTCTTGAACATAAAGAAAAATTTTAAAAATTGCACCAAATGGAAAACACATTAACAAGAAATGATTTTATATGTTTTTATCTTTTCTAAGATTATGCTAATAAATTTATAATTATTACAAAGTACTGTGCTGAGTAAATTTTTAGTATTTATTCAGTTATCATTTCTTCATAAAATACTTCAATAGCTGTACATAATTTAACATTTTCTCTTTAATCAAATGTTGAATAATTACACCAAATTATAAATTTATGTATACTTTATATGTCAGATTTTTTTCTCTAGGCTACACATACTCTAAATTCTTGGACAATCTTTTTGGTTTAATTATGCATGACTGATTATAACTGTTTGCCTGTTTAACAACATATCTGATAATGTCAAATGAAAAGTATTTAAAATAGATAATAAATCGACTCTTTCATTCAGGAAATAGTGTTGTTAGCCTTTAATTTTAACTAGTTTTGTGGTACGAAAGTTGATCAGTTTCAATATCTCCATTTCATCTTAGAATATATCAAACTTCCTCTTTTGCATTTTTCTCTAAGAAAAATAACTAAAATATAAATGTCCAGTTAATTTTAACAACTGAGAATAATTTTTGATCCTAAAGTATGTCACTAATTTACTATGGAATAATAAATCAGTGTTTAAGTGCTATCAAAGAAATACAATATAGTCAATCAATAAACTATTTATTGAACATTCCAATGAATGGTATTAATAATATAATATATACCACAGGCACCAGAAACCAGAAGTTCTTTATATTTAAAATCAAACTAAAGACTCTGTTTCTGAAATCCCTAAGACATGTAGTATTAAGAATACTCATTAGGAACTTACAAGATATTTGGAAACTCTTCAATAAGCTGCCTTTCTAATTTTGTAAATTTTAAAAATAATTTTCTTATTAGGCTGTAGAAATCATAAGCATTAACATCAGTGTCATGACACAATATTCAACAGAATTTTCTGATTCTGAAGTTTATTTTTCCTCCCCACTTGTGATGTCCTATTTTATAATCCTCTATTTAAAAAAGTCCTACATCATACATGCTAGAATTCAAGTGATTTTATTTAATAAAATGCCAAAAAAGAATTTTAATTTCAGGAAGCATTATATTCAAAAATTACACATTACTTAACTCCTAAGATTATCTTTGGTGAGACTATTTCCCATCCATGTTAATACATCATCATCATATTATTGATATTAACATTTTATGGGAATATTGCTGGTATTTACACAAAAAACATGCTCCCAGCCTCACAAAACTTTTGGTGAGTTAGTTTGAAAAAAACACTAAAATTAACACAAAGAAATGGAGATGTGAACACATACTCACCTTAACATATATTACAAATGGGATCTGTGTAAATATATGTTAAATAATAACAAACTATAATAACAAATTAAAAAATATATATGTCTAATAAGTAGATACACTTTCAAACTAAACATTTAAAGGACTCCATTGAGAGAAAAGTTTTTTCAAGATTCATTGACTCATTTCTGCAAATATTTTTCCACGCACTAAGCTTGTTCAAGGCCCCATAAGATATAAAGGCAATTAAGGTAACAATTCTGTCTTCACCAGGCCTATGTTTGGGCAGAGGTCTTTTATAAAACATGTATATAAACAGCTAAAATACAAGGAAAAAACTTCTTATATTAACCAAATGCATTTTATTAATTCTAATATTAAATGCAAAGTAATTTGTTTTTTAAAGTTACAACATAAAGAAAATTCACAAATGTGTGTGTGTATATATATATATAATATATAAATGGATATACATGTGGACATATGAAAAAAATTTGCATTGTGCTGAGTTTAGACAATTAATATTATTTGGAAATTACTGAAACCATTTTTGGAAAATCAATAGATGAGAAGAAAGCCCCACATAAAAGGAGGAAATAGCAAAAGGTCTTATCTGAAATAAAGAATAATTAATAAGGTAAGTCCCTAAAGCATACTGGAGGGTAGAGAAGTAATCACATTTCTAGAGAATCTTGATTTTGGTTGCTGTCACCTAATCCTCTATAATATTAATGAAAATTTACTGCTAATATTTATAAAAATATTTAATAAAAGTTAAAATTTACTGGTCATTTATTTTGTACGAGGCATGATATTGAGGAGTTTACAAACCTTATCTCATTTAATTCTCACAACCTATACGTTAGGTACTATCATTAACCAATATTACAGTGAAGTAACTAATCTTAAATAGTTTCCTGATTCAATTTTTTCAATGATTCAAAGCAATATGCCACTGTGTTTTATGGGCCCAATTTTAAATGCAAAGGCATAGGTAGCTGGAAGTAAGAAAATGATGAGTATGTTGAAGGGTTTTAGGAGGAATTTGAAATATTTTTGTATTCTATATACAAGAGAAGGATGAATACAGATTTTAATGTGAATGAAGAACATTAATAAGAATTTACAATTTAGTGATTTCCCCATATAAATATTATGTGCATTGTTTCCCAATTAAAGCTAGATGATACAGAACTGTCTACATATTGTCTGCAAGAAACCAACTGATTATATGTGTCAAATATGAAGAAAATTTTTATAATGCCCCAGGAAAAGTCAGAAAATCAACTCCCAATTATTGAGATTACTAGAGAGAGGTGTCATTCATTCCATTGGGTGTAGAAGGGTCAGGATAGTTCAGAAAATGAAGTGACAAAAACATGAAAGTGCTATTTCCATGAAGAATTATTTGCAAAAGAATTACAAACATTGTTTGCTTTGTTGGTCAAATAGAGTATCAGCTGGTAACTATGAAGTGTTCCTTACACATATTATCATTTCAACTAAGAAAACATAAAATGCAAGTATATTGAGAAAAGTGTACTATAGTAGAAGAAACACAAGGATGGCAATAAGGTTTTGATGCCAACAGAAGAAATTATTAGGAAGGGAATAAACTCGTCATGGACTTTCAGAATATGTCAAAAACTGACAATAAATTTAGGGGAAATCCATGTACAAACATATTAAAGAGAGAACAGTATGAAGGCAAACCATCTCAGATGAAGAAAAAATAAGTCCAATAAGTAGAAACAAGATGCATGAGATGATCATCAGTTTTCAGACTACCTCTACTGTTCATTGTATTAGAAAGCTGCCTTGAATCAAAAATAGGTAAGCCTCAGTGGTTATTAGGGAATAAATAGAACACATGAAGTACAATATAACATGTAACAATTCCTCTAACTAGATAGTCCTGACCATAAATTATAGCTGTATTAAATTAAGAGGAGAAAGGTAGCAAAGAAAGGAAATTGATAACGAATGAACACCAGCTGTCGAATACTGCTTTGGGCACATTCACAGATTATCATCATTATCCACAGTAAGTATGGGACTAGCTATCATTATTTCCATTTTATAGACAAGAAAAGTGAGTCTGAGAAAAGCCAAACAACTTATTGTGACCACAGAGCTAATAATTGTTGAAGTAAAAATCCAAACATAAGTTGTTTGCAACACACAACACTTTTTTAAAAAAATACAGGTTGAATTAGAATGTATATTCAAAAGAAAAGAACTTATCTCTTATCATTACAGGGTCTCAAATTCACAGGAAGTGCCTAGCATACTACAGGGACTAAAATACATATATGCTGAAATTGGGTGAATGAATGCCTGAGAGTACAGGTTGCCTATGGAAAACTATATATGTGGAAAAATTATAAAATAAATTCCCGAAAGAAGAATAATTTAAAAATCAATTCAAGGACCCTAAACTGTAGTAAACATATACTATACAAATACCAATATGTAAGGTTCGGTTAAGAATTTGCAATAATATAATTTAAATCAAATGTGTTGACTACATGTTATATTATTTTGCAGTCAAAAGAGATAACAACTCATTTGTAATATATAATTGATATATTACAGTATAAGACTGTCATATAAAATTGATAGAATAAATTTTATAGAATGGAAGGGTGTAGGAATCTAAAGGAGAAGCTAGAATTGGGCTAGAAATATTTGAAAACATTTTTGAATAATATGAGACAAAAATAGGACTTTATATTGGAAAAACTTTGGATATGGAAAGAAGAAGTAGCCATCATGAAATTTACACTTCTCTTGGGTACATACATAAAGTCTGTAGAATGTAGATAGTTAAGCACATTTAAAAAGATTCTTAAATTACACGCAACCAGATAAAAACAAGTTTTCACTCAATTAGGCTATAAACTATACATGCACTTTTTACTAGCTAGCAGAACAAGGCAACATGTCTAATATGTTTGATTTTATTTATTGATGGCAATTAAACCTAAGACTCTATAACATATTACTGAAATGTTTAATGAAATTGGAGTAAAAGGATCTTTTATAGGTTTTTGAATTTTTTGATCTTTCTGTCTATCTTGGGAAATAATAGTGCTCAACACTTTTATGCTGCCTAACCATTTTCAAAGGAGTAAATCAAGGTGATTCAGTTGTTCAGAGTTATACCAGAATTAGCATTCAAATGATTAAACTAGGGACCTGCAATACTATAGCAAGAACTACTGCTTCTCATTTCTGTTAAGGACTGTAGTATACAAAAAGCTCCAGGAAATATTGTAGCTTTAAAAAGAATGAGCATGGGCTTTGGAGACACACAAGCCTAGGATCAAATCCTGATTATGCGTCTACTAGCTATATTAAAGTTCAGAAAATTACTCAGCTTCTATGAGGCTGTTTCCCCACTTGTAAAGTAGAAAAATTATGGCTTGTTTCGAAGATTCATTGAAGTAACCAATATATAACACCTAACTATAAATGATGTTCAATAGCTTTTTATTTTTTCTCTTCTGTTATCAGTAGTTTGTAATCATTAGGGATGAAATCACTTTTGGATAATAGATTTTTTTTCAGAGTATCTGTACTAGTTTTAAGAATTCACTATTTTCCTATCCAGTAAATGCTTGTGACCATTTGATATATATGCATATATATTTAATATATGGCATATACATTTAATATACATGCTAATATACTTAGTCTCATTTAAACAATTTCATATTTTCCCTCAAATATATAACACCTTGATTATCATTTATCACTGTGGATGTAACAGTAGCTAAAGTGCAGTTGGTGCTCAATAAATGCTTAGTATCTAAATAAGCAATAAATTTGTCAATTGCTTTTATCTTTCTTAGTAATAGATAAAAGATAATGAAAAAGGTAATTGGCTTGGAATAAAAGACCTAGATTTGAGTTCTGGCTCAGTTCCTTCCTACCTGTTCCACCTGGGGCAAGTTACTTTACCTTTGCAAGCCTACTTGGCTATAACAATGGGAAAGCAACACCTTATTGCATATTGCTGTGAAAATATGTCATACACAGTAGATACTCCAAGAGTGTGAGTTGAATCTGAATCATGCTGTTCATGGCTCCATTATTATGAACATAAAACATTCTGGTATGCACTTTGCAAATATGCAGAATTAGAGCAAGTATTCATATATAATTTCTGAGCTGGCTGCTATTCAGTATATTATCTATGGTTAAAATGGCAAGATATAGGGAACCTTCTTGCCCATACAGAATGCTTTTGAACCACACTGTCTTCAGCATAAAATACACATGCCCTGAGGACCCATAAGGACATATCTAATCCTGGATAATTATTTGCTACCCTATCCAGAATCCAGAGTTGGCTATATTTTTTTATTCTAGCTCTCTTATCAAGTATTCCAATATTGTTACCAGTTACCACATTTGCTATGCTAAACTCTGTCACAAATGGTAATCCTTACCCTCTGACTCTTTCACTGCCATTACATCGTATTTCTCGTTCTTCTTATTTCTCCTCTTCTGTCTCTTCTCATTTCTCCTTTATGTCCTCAATGTTTCATGAGATTACCCAATTACAGTGCTCTCTCACTTATGGTAAAAGAATCAAACCACCATCATTCTGCTGAGCATAAAATTTGTGGTTACAGTGCTTTCGAGTGCTCTGAGTCTACACTTTAATAGGTAAAACATGTTTTGGTGTGTTTCTTCTTCCAGATTTGGAGTCAAATGTCAATAAATATCAGATTGAGATTAGGAGAAGAAAAGCAGCATACAATTACTAGCTGATATAAATTTAGTACTATGCCTTACATATTGAGCTTCTTACGTACAATATCAAATTTAATCCATGTAATTCTGTTGGAGAGGTAAAGCTTTTGTTCAAGGTCACACAACCAGTAAGTAGAAAAGCAGAAAATCAAACTCTGGTCACTTGCATTCTAGATTCCTCAAAATATGACCAATTTCAATAAAACTAGGCAATAACAATAGACAATAAACTTTATACATAAGCAAAAGTAAATGTTCATATCTATTATTTCATGTTAATTATGTATTAGCAAAAAAATTAATCGATATAAGCTCAAGAAGAGAAGTGGAGAATTATTCAAAAATTTACAGTAAGTACCCACTTAACATTGTGGATAGGTTCTTGAAACTGCAACTTCAACTGAAATATTGTACAACAGGTACAAGAATGACATCACTTTGCTCCGTATCAGTTCCTTACAATGTTGATGAGAGAAAAAGTTGTTTTCATTATACACATTATTTTACTTAAAGTCATAGTTTCCAAAAACCTATTGATGATGTTAAAAGAGGATTTACTATACACATAATTTCCTTTTGTGAACATTTTCCAAAAAAAATGGCCCCCTGATCCCATTGCAGACCAAGGTATAGAGCTACTATCTATATTCTAAAATTAATATAGACAGACTAGCAACTAAAAAGGAAGGCATATGCCAGAGTGAAAAATATGACACTAGAGCTTCAATTTATATTATACAACATATTTCACTTTATCATTGGGAAAATATAAGTTTAGAATCATTCTAATTATTTAATGTATTATGCGAATGAAATGTATTTTCACTTACTGTAGTTTTATATAATGCAATTTCTGGGCTTCATTTTATCTCATCCCAAGTGATCTAAAGTTTTAGACAATTTGAATGGAAGTCACTCATGTAGCATAACATAATTTCCTCCCTCCCTTTTTCCCTCTCTTCTTCCATTCCTTCAACTCAATATTTGGGTTTGGAACACTAATAATGTCCCAGGCATTGTGTTACACAGTAGAGATGCCATTTTCTATCCAACTGATAAATTACCCAAGATGTTAATTTGGAAAATAGTTACTTATAAATCAAATACTATATATCTAAATATGTTCTCCTATAATTAATATTCTATTTATAAGATTAGGAAAACTCTATGACCCCTTGATTTATTAATTTAATATTCCTATACAAAAGATGAAACATTGTTGGAGGTAATATACCAACAATGCCTTCTGATTACAGCTGTTATATTCACAACATCTCTTAAATACATTTAATATCACTAAATTTCACTTAGATGTATGAGAGGAAAGGTGTTTCTGAAAACAACAGAACATGCATTTCCCATAGCTCTTTAAGTCATCCAAAACCTTTAAATGCTTCATAGCAATAGCCACAGTTTAAAATAAACAAACAAAAAAACCCATAACGTAGTATGAGTATGGGCAGTAGAGCTATGTCTAAATGACTTATAAATAGAAAAATTCAGTAAAGAACGATTTCGTTCTGGTCTAAAAAGGGTTATAAACATGTTTCTTAAATTGAGCAAATTACCAGCTATTTGGAAAGTACAATGTATTGGCTTTTGTTCAAAACAGCAACATTTAATGCTGGCAACACTGCCAAATTCCTCCCTTCCTTTATTCCCCTCTTCTTAGAGAAAGTGATTAAGAGACCAATTCCCATGCCAGCTGGATGCTTTTGAGCACCAAAGGTCCTCTCTCAGGATTCAGAACTTGATATGGCTTAGAAACCACTATGCTAATAGATAACCTCCTCAACATTATAAATCAAAGCCACATGACCACATTAAAATTCTATCTGCTAGTATCAATACCCTGTGGTTTATAAAGTACTGTTGACCTACCTCTGGGAGATGGTTGGAATGATAACAAAAGTTCTGTTCTGGTTTGGGGAGTGTAGCTACTTTTCATATTGAGAGTTATTCATCCATAGCAATAGCCAATTCTCTCTACCTCTGTATCTGTATTGATTTCACTTAATTGAAGCCTTAAAAGAAAGGAAGAGGAGGCTCCATGAGTTGAGGTAGAAACAAAAAAAAAAATGTTAGGAGGACACAACAGACATTTGGTTATTTTGAACTATTCCTGTTATCTGCTGATTATAATTATGAAGAGCAAAAGCCTTCCTATATAATTTAAAAACTTGGATCTTCTTAAAATTATAATTACATCTAAAAATCTTAAAACAACTAGACCACTGCATTTAAAACTTTTCAGCTGAAACTCACAGTAAGAAGTGCAGTCTCAGTGCAATCTCAGTGCAGCACACACACACAAACACATATATGCAAATACTCCCGAAAGTTTAATCAAGGATATTTACCTTTATTGTGTAAAATGGCTTATAATATATTTCAGTATATTTTATTTTAAAAATACTCTTAGTAAATAGTACATTTTCTTTAAGACCCACTAGTAGATTTTGTCTTGCAACTTAAAGGCACTGAATATTTCCAGACTTCTGCAGGAATTATTTAAAGTAGAGACAGTTGATATATGCATTCAACAATTAAGTAAGTAAATACTTAATTACTATAAGCATGAAGATTCAACATAGTATCAAATATACTACAATTATTAAAATGTGAAAAAATTAAACTAAGAAACAAATACATTTATTTCTTTACCTTCCAGTGATTCATTAATTCAATATTTAGTAGATACTGGCCTGATATATGCAAGGTTCTGTGCTACAGCCCTAGAGATAGATGAACAAGAGTTATAACACTTACAAACCCAGGTGTTTTTTCAAACAAAATTAATATAGCAAAGAAGAACAGAAAGTACATTTTGGCAAAACATCAAATAACTTCTATTATTTAATTTCTTCAACATCTTCCACATTTTTCTGTAATTACATACAGTCGAGTAATTAAACACAACTTGATAATGATTATGCATATGTAGAAAAATCCTAGATTTTACTCTCTAGTAGTATAAGAAGTTCTTGTTTCTGTTTAATTTGAAATACATAAAATATATGACAAAACAAAATGTGGCCCAATTTAAAATTTTCTTTAGAAAAGCAAAAAGTTATATGATGCTCCTAGGGAAAAATATAGCAATCAATTTTATTTCTCATATACACAGAAAGTATCAATCACAAACTTTAATAGATCAGCAAGCTCTGAGAGAGATAGAATGGAGGAGATCAAGAAATTCAACTTCCCTCCCAATTCAGAAATTCTTTCTATAGCATCCCTGAGAAAGGTCATTTCATTAATAATGGTCTTAAATTAACATTTTTCCTGCAAAACTATTTACCAAAAGTGGGTCTTGATGATTGTTTATACTGGAACCAGATACCTACATAAGTGTCTTTCAGAAAGTGTTTTGTAGAAGTTAGGGGGAAGGTCACCACAGTATCTAATATTTGGTTAAGAGAGAAGTTAAAGAAAAAGCAGAAAAATCAAAACCCAATGCCCACTTTTGAAACTCCCCTTCGCTATTTTCTGTAAATCATGTGATGTCTATAATGCCTTAATTTATGCCACTTTTAAACAAAATATGTTAGAAAAAATTATACGATTTTTTTAAACAAAGAGACTCACTGCTTTGAGAGACTAATTTCTCCAACAGTCAAATACTTGAACCACGGGCATTGTTATGGTCATATACTTCATAACTAGAAACTTTGGTTAGCTCCTTAGATATTAAGCCACATGAAAGAAAGAACTTTTTATTGAATTCAATAGGCAACACTGTAGGAATTGTCTTAGCATTTTGATCACATATGCACAAGCAGGGTTTAATCCTAGTTCTCTTTTTCTCAGTCAAAAAAAGATACAGTATTATTGAATCTTGTCAATATATACTCATCAACTTTATTTTCTACACAAAGCAACATTATATATTTTCTTACTGTACTTGTTCATTAAATTGTTTACTAATTCAATATTTATTCATTTTGTTTAATATTCTCACCATAATCTGTGCATGGAAAAAACTCAATGTATTCATTTTTCTTCTTTGCAATATGCCTCAATGTTATAGTTTAACTTTTATGCATGTCTCCTTAAACAACTACTATATCCATTGCTAGTGAGCAACATTTACAGTGCCAGGGGCAAAGTAGTCATTAAGATACTTTTAAAATCACTGAAACTATTACTTGTCACTCTGTATCAATCAGGGTTCTACAAGGAACACTGAAACCAATTTGGATATTTAAAATAGAGGGGATTTAATGCAGGAAATTTATTAGAAAGGGTATAGAATCACCGGGAAGCCAAACTGATAATGGTGAGATAAACTAGTGGTTAATAACAGCAGGAAGTCACTACTGCTCCTATATTGGAGGAATAATAGGATAAGGCAGTAAAGAGAAGCCCAGGAGTTAGTTATCAGGCAGAAGCTGGAACAAAAAGGTCCCAATGAGAGATGGATACACTGCTGGACATTGTCCAAAACGATGAAGGAAGGGAGAAATACCCTAGCCTCTCACTTCATCACCTCTTCCCTTCTCCCAAAACTATGTGCCATTGGCCAACCATAGCCTGAAGACAGTTGATGTGAAAGACTGGGAAACATAGCCTGAAGGATTAGCTCCATCCCTTATCCCCAATAATACAGAAGAGCAGAAGAATGAACGATGTATCAGATCAATCAGGTGCAGAACTGACACAGACTGTCACACGAACATTTTTAAAAATTCCTCAGAAGTATTGCAGAATTAATGGCTCATTCCATGAAGCCATTTAATTGTAAAGCCAATCTATTTAAAATAAGTAGTTCATTAACATACTTGTGTTCAAAGATTTATACAATCACATGGGCTTTTCAATTCTTCCAAACTAAAAAGAGTGAGCCAGAATAAGTTCACCTAGAAAATTTTAAAAAATTTAATTTAAAAACTTAATTAAAAATTAAATGTTTTAAATGGCTGTATATTGCTACATCAAGTAATACATGCTACTAGAACTGTTCTGCAAATCACTACAAGTAACATTTAGAATTTTATTCTATATTCTGAAACATATTTTTCCAGATTAACTCATTATGATAATCCATTACACCTTCCTTTTTTGAGAAGGAAAAACCTCAGAATTTTAAAAATATTTGTTCAATGACACTATTTAAGCAGCACATAGGCTTTAAAAGTATACTTTAATGTCCTAAACTGAAAAGACCTATATAGCTGAACAGTTATTTGGAATACATGATGCATCAATGTGCAAGAATAACTCAACAGAAGATGTGAGACTCTCCAGTGATATCTCAAAAGTTCAGAATAATTAATTTTTGCCACTATTTTACTACTATTTTTACTGTACTCTCACATAGAAATCATTTATTTTATTGTAACCAATAGTGTGCATTTCAAATCAAAACTAATTAATGTTATCT
>JAQIFY010001035.1:0-14529 GCA_028533085.1 Varecia variegata | reverse complement strand
AAAAAGTGGGCAAAGGACATGAACAGAAACTTTTCAAAAGAAGACAGACTAATGGCCAAGAAACATATGAAAATATGCTCAACATCTCTAATCATCAGGGAAATGCAAATCAAAACCACAATGAGATACCACTTAACTCCAGTGAGAATGGCGTTTATCAAAAAGTCCCAAAACAATAAATACTGGTGTGGATGTGGAGAAATAATTTTTTTTAAATAAAAATTATAAACGTTCATTATAGAAAAATTAGAAATGTTTACAAAATCCATACTCAAAGCCTTGAAAGTATGCATCTGTTAATATTTTGGGTGTATTTTCTTATAAACTGTTTCCATGCTTTTAAAGAGACATAGCTAAGATCTTACAATGTACACTAATTTTTCAGCATCACTATGAAGGGGACATTTATAGATCCTACATCAAAAATTCTGTAATAAACTGTGCTGTAACAGCTAGTATTGGCCTCTGAGAGGAATTATGTGGATTTCCCATAAAAATCTCCAATCACTCCTGTCTTCAACATGAATATTAAAGAGGCAAAAAATTATTACTCAAGTAACTTGCAATGCAATTGGGTGTTAATTACCTATGCACCATTGCTTTTGTAAATATAGGAAACAAATAAAACTTTTAGTACTCATTCTAATTCAGTGTCCCAAATACCCAAAAGTTTAGCCATGTTAACAAGGGCCAATATAAAATAAAACAGTTATTGTTCCAGGTGTCATCAACCATAACTTTGGGAAGATTACAAAACACATTTCTGTTACTAAATGAGTTAAACCCAAGGGAACACTCTAGACTCAAGTATCATCCCCAAGTTGCAGCTCGGATTGGTAACAACACAAACCTTCTCAATTCTAAGTTTGGGATGAATGCTGAGGAAGGGAAACCTTAGCAAAATTTTTATACCCTTCACTTTCATGCCTACTTGTCTGGAAAAGATGGGATAAAAAGATGAGTCAGATGAACGTGGTTTGGGTTATTTTGTAGAGAACATTATAGTTTGCTGACTATATGTTAGATTTAAATTTGATTCATCATCTCATCCAATTGAAAGTACTAAAAATGCAAGAGTAATTTTCTGAGCAATTGGATGTTTAAGTCTTTCTCTTGAGCAACTTGACAATGTTAAATTAAAATCATCAAACGGTAAAATCCTTGAGCTGCATATTTTCTTCTATATATGTGGCCAATTGTATTCTGACACTTAGAGTTTCAGAAGAGAAGATTAATTACCAAAGACAAATTTTATCTAACTTATCCCAGAGGCTTATAAAATCTTTCTTTACTTTCAAAATTCAAAACTTCTGTCATGATGTAGGTGTCTCTTGTTATTAATTTTTTTCCTGGAATGCAATGAACCCTTTAAGTTTGTATCCTCATTATTTATTAATTTGTTTATTTACTTATTTTCAAAATATTAGTTAAGGTGGTACAAGTGGTTTTGTTACATCAATATCTTGTATAATGCTTAAGCCAGGGCATTTGATGTGCCCATTATAAGAATAGTGTTCATTGTACCCAATAGGTAAGTTTTATTACACACTCAACTTGCCCATCTTTCCCCTTTCTTGGTTTCTCATGCCCTTTATATATCACTTTGTGCCCATGTATACCCATCTATTAGTTCCCAGAACCAGACTCTTTTTATGTGTATCTTGGTTTGTTTAGCAGAGTCCCAGTTTAAATCTGGTTTTCTGGTATATTTATTAATAGTTCCTCTTTTGCTCTTAAACAGATCTGGTTTGCACAATGAATTATATGGTAAGCCTATTTGACCTTAATTGTATCTTAACCACCTAGGGTATCTGGTATACTTTGGGAGATTTCTACATATATGCTGAATAAATGAATTAATGAATGAAGCCATCCCTCCCAGGGAACTCAAGTTCTAATTTCTCATTTTTTTCCAGTGCTAAGCAAGTTTTCCCTGGGTAGATTTTGTAGGGTTAATTCTCATGATGGTGAATGGAAGTGAGACATCCAGCCCCCTTGTCAAGTCCCCTTGTCAGGGCACAATAGGACAGTGGAACCATTTTATGAGATTAGGTATGTACTAAAGGAATTAGATCTTACACAAGTGTAGGAGAAGCTGGGAAGCAAAGGTCCAGGAGGAAATTGGGCAATAAAAGGAGTCAATCAAAGGAGTCAATCAAGCTGTGAAGCCACATGTGTCTTACCACCAAAGTGAGACTATAAAGGAGGAGCCTGTGGGCTGACCAGAGCCTTCAGAACATAATGGCTAGGATTGCACTTCTGCCTTCCAAAGCTCCCATAAATTCATGTTTGGTGAAGTACAACTCAAGACCATGCAGGGAATGGGAATTTGGGAAATACGTTTTTTTTGTTTGTTTGTTTGTTTTTTCAGAATATTACAGGGATACAAATGTTTTGGTTACAAAATTTGCTTTTGTATAGTTTGAGTCAACTCTATAAGTGTGTCCATCATCCAGATAGTGTGCATTGTACCTGTTAGGTGTGAATTTACCCATCCACTTATCACTCCTCCCACCTGCTTGATCCATTAGTTCCGATCTAGTAGTGAGTACATGTGGTGTTTATTTTTCCATCCTTGCAATACTTCACTTAGAAGAATGGGTTCCAGTTCCACCCAGGTTGTTACAAAAGGTATCATTCACCATTTTTTTTATGGCTGAGTAGTATTTCATGGTATACATGTGCCACATTTTATTAATCCACTTATGTATTTATTGATGGGCACTTGGGTTGTTTCCACATCTTTACAGTTGTGAATTGTGCTGCTATAGACATTTGAGTACAAGTGTTTTTTTTATAAAATGTCTTTTTTTCCTATGGGTAAATACCTAGTAGTTTGATCACTGGATTAAATGGTAGTTTTACTTTTAGTTCTTTGAGGTATCTCCATACTACTTTCCATAGAGGTTGTACTAGTTTGCAGTCCCACCAACAGTGTATAAGTGTTCCTATCTCTCAGCATCCATGCCAAAATCTGTTGTTTTGGAACCTTTTGTTAAAAGCCATTCTCACTGGAGTTAAGTGATATCTCATTGTGGTTTTGATTTGCATTTCCCTGATGATTAGAGGCATTGAGCATTTTTTCGTCTGTTTATTGGCCATTACTGTATCTTCTTTTGAAAAGCTTCTGTCCTGTCTTTTGCCCACTTTTTAATGGGCTTGTTTGATGTTTTCCTTCTGATTTCCTTGAGGTTTTTGTAGATTCTGGTTATTAGCCCTTTATCAGACGGATAGGAGGCAAATATTTTCTCCCATTCTGTAGGTTGTGTATTTGCTCTATTGATTGTTTCCTTGGCTGTGCAGAAGGTTTTTAATTTAATCAGGTCCCATTTAGTTTTTGGTTGTTGTTGCTATGATTGCCTTTGTGGTCTTCTTCATAAATTCCTTGCGTAGGCCAATATCTATAAGAGTTTTTCCATCTTCTACAATTCTTATAGATTCCTGCTTTAGGCTTATGTCTGTTATCCATTATGAATTAATTCTTGGGAGTGGTGAGAGATGCAGATCCTGTTTCAATCTTCTATATGTGGCTATCCTATTTTCCCAGCATCATTTATTGAATAGGGATTCTTTCCCCGCAGTGTATGTTTTTGTCTGCTTTGTCAAAGATCAGATGGCAATATGAGGATAGTTTTATATCTGGGTTCTCTGTTCTGATCCATTGGTCTATGTCTGTCTTCTTGTGCCAGTACCATGCTGTTTTGCTTACTATAGCCTTGTGGTATAGCTTGAAGTCTGATAAATTGATGCTTCCCAATTTGTTCTTTTTGCTTAAGGTTGCTTTGGCTATTGTGGGTCTTTTCTGGTTCCATACTAATCATAGAATTATTTTTTCTAGGTCTGTGAAAAATGACATTGATGTTTTAATGGGGATTGCATTGAATCTGTAAATCACTTTTGGTAGTATAGACATTTTAACAATGTTGATTCTGCCAATCTATGAACATGATATGTTTTCCCATTTGTTTACATCCTCTGTAATTTCCTTCCTCAGTGTTTTGTAGTTATCCCTATAGATGTCTTTTACTCCTTGGTTTAATATATTCCTAGGTATTTTATTTTCTTTGTTGCTATTGTTAAAGGTATTGAGTCTTTGATTTGATTCTTAGTTTGACTATTGTTGGCACATAGGAACGATACTGTTTTTTGTACATTGATTGTGTAACCTGAGACTTTGCAGCATTTATTTATCAATTCCAGCAGCGCCTTGGCAGAATCTTTGGGGTTTTCTATATATAAGATTATATCATCAGCAAAGAGTGATAGTTTGATCTCTTCTTTCCCCATTTGGGTACCCTTGATTTTCTTCTCCTGCCTGATTGCTCTGTCTAGGATTTCCAACACTATGTTGAATAGAATTGTTGACAGCAGGCAACTTTGTCTGGTTCCAGATCTGAGTGGGAATGCTCTCAATTTTCCCCATTCAGTATCATGTTGGCTGTGCGTTTGTCATATATGGCTTTTATAATATTGAGGTATGTTCCATCTATGCCTATTTGGTTAAGAGTTCTTATCATAAAAGGGTGCTGAATTTTGTCAAATGGTTTTTCTGTGTCTATCGAGAGAATCATATGATCTTTGTTTTTGCTTGTGTATGTTGAACCATCCTTACATCCCTGGGATGAAGCCCACCTGGTCATGGCAGATTATTTTTTTCATGTGCAGCTGAATTCAGTGTACTAGGATTTTATTGAGAATTTTTGTGTTTATATTCATAAGAGTTATTGATTTCTAGTTTTCTTTTTTTGTTATGTCCTTTCCTGGCTTTGGTGTCAAGGTGATATTGGCTGGGTAGAACAAGTTGGGGATGATTCCTTCCTTCTTGACATTATGAGATAATTTCTGCAGTATAGGTATCAGTTCTTTTTGTGTCTGGTAAAACTTGGCTTTAAAACATCTGGTCCAGGACTTTTTTTGTTGGAAAAATTTTTATTGCTGTTTTAATTTCATTACTTGATATTGGTCTCTTCAGTAATTCTATTTCTTCCTGATTGAGCCTAGGGAGGATGTGTGCTTCTAAGAATTTGTCCATTTCCTCCACATTTTCAAGTTCATGTACATAGATATTTATATGGTATTCATAGAGGATAATTTGTATTTCTGTGGTATCAGTTGTAATATCTCCTTTTTAATTTTTGATTAAGCTTATTTGGGTTTTTTCTTTTCTGTTTTGGTTTAATCTAATAAGAGGCCTGTCAATTTTGTTTATCTTTTCAAAGAACCAACTTTTTATTTTATTAATCTTCTGTACAATTCTTTGGGAATCGATTTGATTTAGTTCTATTCTGACCTGTGTTATTTCTTTTCTTCTGCTGAGTTTGAGATTGGTTTGGTCTTCCTTTTCCAACTCCTGCAGATGACTCATTAGATTGCCAATTTGTGATCTTTCTGTCTTTTAGATGTAGGTATTCAAGGATATGAATTTTCTCCTAGGACTGCTTTTGCCAAATTCCACAGATTTTGGTAAGTTGTGTCTCCTTTGCCATTTAGTTCAAAGAATCTTTTGATTTCCCTCTTAATTTCCTCCTTGACCCAAGAACAATTCAGTAGTTTCTGTTGAAATTTATTCTAATTTTATTCCACTATGGTGTGAGAAGATACATGGCATAATTTCTACTTTTTAAAATTTGTTAAGACATGTTTTGTGGCCTAGGATGTGATCAATCTTAGAGAATGTTCTGTAAGCTGATGAGATGAATGTATGTTCAGTAGTTCTGGGGTAGAACATTCTGTAGATGTCTGTTAGGCCCATTTGTTCTAGAGTCTGTTAGGCCCATTTGTTTAATTCCATTGTTTCTTTGCTTATTTTCTGCTTGGTGGATCTGTCTCATTCTGTTAGTGGGGTTTTTATGTCCCTGGCTATTACAATGCTGCTGTTTATAATTTTGTTTGGATCAAGTAGGGTTCACTTTATGAATCTGGGCACACCTGTGTTAGGTGCATAAATGTTTAGGATTGTTATGTCTTCTTGTTCAATTGTCCCCTTCACCATTAATAACCATCTTTGTCTTTCTTTTGTTGATTTGAATTCTATGTTATCTGATATGAGAATGGCTATACCAGCTTTCTTTTGCTTTCCATTTGCGTGGAATATTGTTTTCCTTCCCTTCACCTTGAGTCTGAATGAGTGCTTGTGGTTTAGATGCATTTCTGGAGGCAGCAGATACTTGGCTTGTATTTATTTATTCATTCATCCAGCCTGTGTCTCTTCAATGCAGTGTTCAAGCCATTCATAATTATTGAAATAATTGTTAAGTGGGGTGAATTTCTGTTCATCATGTTGCATAGAACTTTATTGCTTCGTTTTACCTTTTGAGCCATTGTGGTGCCTGGGCTCAGATCTATAGCTTTTTGGTGTTTTTACACTAGTGGGTGTCTATTGTGCTGACCCATGTATAATGCAAATCTGAATACTTCCTGCAGGACAGGTCTATTTATGAAAAATTTCTTCAATGTTTGCTTGTCTGGGAAAGACTTAATTTCTGCATCAAATGTGAAACTTAGTTTTGACTGATACAAAATTCTAGGCTGGCAGTTTTTCTGTTTAAGAAGATTGAAGATCAAGGGCTCACTCCTTCTGGTTTGTAAGGTTTCTTCTGAGAAGTCTGCTGTTATCCTGATAGGTTTTCCTTTGTAGGACTATTGTTGCTTATGTCTGGCTGCTTGCAGAATTTTCTCTTTCATTTTGACTTTGGTCAAGTTGATTGCTATGTGTCTTGAAAATGTCCATTTTGTTATGAATCTTCCTGGAATTTGATGGCCATCTTGTACATGGATGTCTGGATCTTTGGTGATACTAGGGAAGTTTTCTTCCATTCTTCCCTCAAATAGATTTTCAGAAATAAATCACTCTTCATTAGTGCTGGGAGAAGTGAGAAATGGAACTGGACGCCTCAGGTGGCAGTGTCCTCTTAAGTGATACTAAGATACTACTTAGAAGGAAGGATGGGCAGGACTTGGGGACGACTAGACAATGGGCATTGAGAGGGAGGGTACCAGTCAGGGTTCAACCGGAGAAGCAGAGTCAACAGAAGATGTGGTCTTTACCTGTGGGTTTATTAGGAGGAATCTCCTTCACAATTGTGCAGCTGGTCAAGCATGTCCAAGACTACAGGACAGGTGGTGAAGAAGGGAAGATCTCAAGCAGGCTGGTACCCCAGGGGCCTGAGCTAAGGCTTGTTGCCCACAGACAGGCAGACAGGGTGGAGGGGAACAAGTGCAGACTCAGCTGGTATTTGGAGCCTCTGGCTCAGGGAAGACCTAAAGTCTCTGTTAAAGACTCATCACTGATTAAGTCAGGCCCACCCAGGATATTCCCCTTTTTGATTAATATGAAGACAACTGATTAAGGACTTTAATATATCCACAAAATCCCATCACAGAAGCACCTACAAATGGTGTTTGATTGAATACTAGGGAGAAGGTGTATGCATGCTACAAATTGGCGGCTGCCTTTCTTCCATCCTCCAACTGCTGTGAGAGAACAGCCCTCGTAGCTCATCCTAACTACAAATACACTAGAAAGGGAATCATGAGGACTGTAATTTGGCCCAGCCAAGTTAGCTGATGCATCACAAAGCTGTCACAGGAGGAAGGAATGAAGGATGATACAAAGATTCCTGGTTGGAGCCACTGGGAATGGGCTTTGGGGACACAATCGTGCATGTGACACGGAGAATATACCGGGGAAGGACCTTTTCCATTTTATATCTTTGGTTGCTATCACAATCCTACAAGACAAGATGGGGATAGGGAGGGTACGAGCATGGGAAGAACAGCACTTCAAGCTCAGTGAGCCTCATTCTGGACTCCTCTTTGGCAATTTGTCGTGACTCAGCCCCATGCCTGCAGGAGCCGTGAGGCACTAGCCCCAGGGAGCTGACAGATGACACTATGACTAAGACTCGTAGCTTTCGTCTGGGGTTTTACTGCCTAGTAGTAATATTCACACCTCTTGGATTCCTGGCCTCCTGGACACGCTGTAAAAATGGCATCTACTCTCCTCAGCTCCCTGGGGTGTGTTCACAGGAAGCTGGAGTGGCAGTGTGAAGAGGGTGGCGGTGGGTGGCTGTGCTGTCCCCGTCTCGGCTCCCTGCTGCGTGAGAGTGCCGTGCTGACAGTCCAGGGCAGCCTCGCTCCCTCTCAGCCACATGTGCCCAGTGAAACAGCTCGGCTGTGCTTTTTATGTCGTCATTAGAAAGGCAGAACTTCCCCAAGTGTCCCTTGCTTCCTAGGACACAGTTACCTTAATGTCTTAGAGTAAAAATGTTCCCCAGGATGATTTTTAGTGCATTTACTCTGTTATGAATTTTCATGGTGTTTAAAATTAATTTATTGAGTATGAAATTAGGAAAAGTCTAAAATCACCATGTATTGAGCATGAACTGTGTGCTAAGTTTTTCATGTACATCTTATTTTTTTCTCCACAGCTGATCCAACAGATGAGCATTATTATCTACACTTTGCAAATAAGGATTTACAAAGTTATATGCCTAGTAAATGACAGAGTGAGGCTTTGAACCCATGTCTGCCTGAAATAATGACAATACTTTATCCACTAGGACACACTGTTCATTTAAACCCTCACTAGTAGCTCAGTAACTTTACCGCATAATAAGGTATGACATATTGATGTCAATGATATTCTCTTAAAAAAATTAATACGGAAAACTGTTATCTTCAACTACTCCACTATTGAAAATTGGCTTTAAGTCCAAGAAATCCACAAATTCATAGGGAAAACATAACATAAATGGCTAGAACAGTAATGAAATAGAATTTTCAAGCAATGTAAAGGTCCTATAATCTATTGTTTGATTTATCCAGGCATACTTATCTAGATACTTACAATAAATAAAAAGATAAATCCGATAAAAATTTTGAACTAAAGGAGGTTTACGTCTGAGTGGAGAGAGAAGATGTGACATAGATTATCATAGCGTCTGATATCAAAGTCCAGATAACATAAGAGAAGAGCAGATAAGGGTGGCCCCTAAATGCTGGGAAAGGCAAGGAGTGGATTCTTTCACGGAGCCTGCTGACATCCTGATTTTAGCCCAGTGAGAATCATTTTGGACTTCTGACTTGCAAAATTTTAGGATAACAAATTTGTATGTTTTAAGCCACCAAGTTTGTAGTAACTGTTACAGCAGCAAAAGGAAACTAGTATATCCACCACTGGAAATTCATGCAGCAGTAAAATTTCAAAACTGACAGAAGACACTACCTACTTTTTAGTTTAAAAATAAAAATATAATTGCCATCTATTATACCCCGATTTTCAATAAAGAACTTTTTACTTTTAACATCTCATTTTGAAATAATAAAAAGAAATCCTATATACAATATTATACAGATTCACCAATTTTTAACATTTTGCTGCATTTATCATTATCTCCCTCCCTCTGTCTCTCTCTCACTCTCTCTGGATATACATACACACAAATGTATATAGTTATTATTGAAAGAAAAATTTGAGAACAAAAAATTAGAAGTGGCACAATCTCAAAATAAGTAGAATCTTTTATATTTAATAACTTCACAGTATGGTCCTTACATTTTCCTTGTTTCACCATGGACCAGTAAGAACTTCATTATGGAACAGCACTGGTTCGTGGACAAGCCTGTTAATGCCACCGTCTTAGTAAACTCTCATTTCTATCTCCTTTTACTTACTTTTAAATGACTGATTTTCAGGGAAGCTTTATATACCCATACTAGAGTTGATTCCTCAATTTTGAGTTTTTCTTGAAGCCTTAACTGCTTGGTGTCCCCCTTAACATTTGCATACTGCCGACCATCTCTGCTCCTTGAGGCCAGGAACCATAGGCTTGTCTACCACATCAGCTTCTTAGGACAGAACCCGGCATCAAGCACATACTCTTCAAAAATATTTATTCATCATATTAAAGAGTTGACAGAAGAACAATGGAGTATAGAACATAAGGTTCATTTTAAAACTATCATTGTATGAATCTCAATTGCAGATGCCAAACTCAAAAGGCAATGTACAAATAAAGCTTCTACATGTACAAATCATGTACAAATCTTTGCATGGACATATAGTTTCTTATTCTCCTATAAATACCTGTATCATATGGTAAGTGACTGTATCATAAGGTAAGTGCATGTTTAACTTAAGAAACTGCCAAAAAGATTTTCACAGTGACTATAGCATTTTAAATTCCTCCTAGAGGTATATGAAAGTTCCAGATCTTCCATATCCTAGCCAACACTTAACCTGCTCAGTCTTTTTAATTTTATATGCTTTAACAGGTGTGCATTGGTATTTCATTAGGGTTTTAATTTGCATTTCTCTAATGACAAATGACATTGAGCATCTTTCCATGTGCTTATTGACTATTCAAATATCTTCTTTGGTGAAATGATTGTTCACTGTGACCACTTTTTATTGGGTTGGTATTTTGCTTATTATTACATTTTGAGAGTTCTTCATATAGTCTGAGTAGAAGTCCTTATCAGATGTTTGTTTTGTAAATATTTCTCCCGGTCTGTAGGCAGGGCTCAGGGCAGGAATTGATTACAAAACAGCATGAGGGAATTATTTTTAAAATGATAAAATTATTATATCACAGCACTGGTAGCTTGTGACAGTATGCATTTGTGAAAATGTGTAGATCTGTGTACCTAAAGAGCTGAATTTTATGGCATATGAACTGTATCACATTAAAAAATACTGTCTTTGCATAAAAAACTTTATAAACCAGAAGATTCCGGGACAATGGAGAAATAAGAAGCACTAGCAATCTGTGTTCTCATTTAGATAGCAACTGTACTGCAGAATCATCTGATAGAACTATTTTGGTACTCTGGAGTCTATTGATGGCTTGTGACTCCAGGGGAAGGCTTAGATAGTAAATTGCAGTTAATTTCACTAAATTTCAGCTCTTAGCTCAACAGTGGTTACCCATCCCCAACCCCCCAGCTCAGCAGCAGGCAGCAGCCATACATACCTTCCTAGAGTAGCTTGCACACACTTTTGGAAGCCAGGGTAGGCAAAAAGGACTCTATTTTCCAAATAGCAGGGATCTGTGTTATGATTTCTGATTGCTGTTTCTGATTGTAGAGGTTCAGGCACAGAGGCAGGAAGCTGTTGCTGCAAGTGTCTCCCCCTCCAGCTGAAATGACTTCCAGGGGATTTAAAGGTACAGCTTTTTTTTTCCCCCTTTTGAGAAACAGACATTAAAGACTAGGACATTCAAAAACAACCACATATAAGGGGGAAATTAGAAAGTTATTGCACATACCAAAGGAAAGACACAGGCTCAAAAAGACCTGAGAACACCTGAGTTTATAGCTCAGGCTGATCCTCAGAACAGAGACAGCCTACAACAATTAAAAAAACAGAAACAAGAAATAGCAAACCCTGGGGAAGGGGGAGAATCTGATTTCTAGAGTTACATTATTGGATTCAAATGTTCAATTTTCACCAAATAATCACAAGGCATGCAAAGAAATAGGAAAGTATGGCCAATTTAAAGGGAAAAATAAACAAACAGAAACTGTCCCCAAAAAATCCTGATGGTGATTTAAAACAATGATCTTAAAGACCCTCAAAGAGCTAAAGAAAAACATAAATTCAAGAAAACAATACATAGGAAAAAATGAAAATATCAGTAAAAGGGGATAAAACCTAAAAAGAACCCAAAAAGAAATTCTGGAGATGAAGAGCATAATAAATAAAATAAAAAATTCACTAGAGGGCTTCATAGGCAGATTTGAGCAGGCAGAAGAATCAGTGAACTTGGTGAAGGACAATGGAAATTATCAAGTCTGAGGAACAGAAAGAAAAAGATTGAAGGAAAATAAACAGAGCCCAAGGGACCTGTGAGACAACATCAACAGACCAACACATACATTGTGGCAGTCACAGAAAAAGAAGAGAGAGAGAAAGGGACAAAGAGAATACTTGAAGAACTAATGGCTGAAAACTTCCCCAATTTAATGAAATACATAAATATAAATATAAATATACACGAAGCTCAATAAACTCTAAATAAGATGAACTCAAAGAGACGCACAGTGAGACACATTATAATCAAACTGTCAAAGACAAAGAGAATCTTGGAAGTACCAAGAGAGAAGACTCATCACACACAAGGGATCTGCAATATGATTATCAGCAGATATCTCATTAGAAACTTTGGAGGCCAGAAAGCAGAGGGGTTTTTTTCTTTAGAACTCTTCGAAGTTATAACAGGAAAAAAAAAACTGTGAAACAAGAATTGATATTCAGCAAAATTGTACTTCAAAGCGGGGAATTAAGACATATATTCCCATATAAGCAAAAACCTAGGGAGTTTATTAACAATGGTCCTGCTCTGTAAGAAACGCTCAATGGAGTCCTGTAGGATAAAATGTAAGGACACTAGACAGTAACTAGAAACTGTATGAAGAAATAAAGGGCTCAGTAAAGGTAAATACATGGAAAATTGTAAAAACTAGTATTACTGTAATAATGGTCTATAACTTCACCTTTTGTCTTCTACATGATTTAAAAGACTAATACATTTTATAAAATTATTATTTTAAAAGCTAGTATTATTGTAACTTTGATTTGTGACTCTGTATTTTATGTTCTGTATAATTAAAGTGATTAATGAATAAAATTTATTTATTTATCCTTTTAGATATACAATGTATGATGATGTAATTTTGTTAGATCAACAACTGAAAGAAGTGGGAATGAAGCTACAAAGGAGCAGATTTTTGTATGTTATTAAAGGTAGGCTGGTATAAATTCAAATTAGAATGTTATAATTTAAGTATAACTAGGATGTTCACTGTAATCCCCAAGGATACCACAATGAAAATAGCTATAGATTATACACAAAAGGAAATGAGAAAGAAATTTAATTGCTTCACTAAAAAAATCAACTAAATACAAAAGAAGACAGTAATGCAGGAAAGTAGGGACAGAAAAGCTGTAAAGCTTACAGAAAACAAACAGCAAAATGACACAAGTTCCCCTCCCCATCAGTAATTGATTTGAATGAAAATGGAGTAAACTATTTAGTCAAAAGACAGAGATTGGCAGAAGGGATTTAAAAAACACAATCTAGCTATATGTTGTCTACAAGAAAGTCACTATAAATCCAAAGACACAAATAGGTAGAAAGAGAATGAATGGGAAAATATATTCCATGCAAATAGTAACCAAGAAAGACCAAAGTGGATATACTAATATCAGAATAAATAAACTTTAAATGTAAAAAGGTTACAAGAAACAAAAAAGGATGCTATATACTATTGAAAGATTCAATGCAGTAAGACAATATAACCATTTTAAACATTTAAAGACCTAATAACAAACCCTCAAATTATATGAAGCAAAAATTAACAAACTTAAAGGGATAGACAGTCCTACAATAATAGTTGGAAGTTTCAATGCCTCACTCTCAATAACAGATAGAACAACCAGACAAAAGAAGATAGGTAGGAAAATAGAGGACTTCAACAATACAATAAACCAACTAGCTCTAAAAGAAATGTACAGAACATTCTACCCAACAATAACAAAACACACATTCTTCTCAAGTGCACACGAGACATTTTCCAGGAAATATAGAATGTGCACTGTTGGTGGGAATATAGAATGGTATAGCTGCTGTGGAAAACAGTATGGTAGATCCCCCCAAAAATTAAACTAGAATTACCTTTTGATCCAACAATTCCACTTCCGGGTATATACCCAAAAGATTGAAAGCAGGTTTGTGAAGAGATATTTGTACATTGATATTCATGGAAGTATTTTTCATAATAGCTAACATGTGGAAGCAACTCAAGCATTCACCAATGGATTAGTCAATAAGCAAAATATTGTATATACTTACAACAGAATGTTATTTAGCCTTGTGAAGGAATAAAATCCTGGTATATGCTATTAATACAACATGGATAAAACTTGAGAACTTTATGCTAAGTGAAATAAGCCAGTTACAAAAAGACAAATGCTGTATAATTCCACTTATATGAGGTATTGGAGTAGTCCAAAGCATAATAATAGAAAGTAGAATGGTGGTTGCCAGGGCCTGGGAGGAGAAGGGAATGGGGAGTTATTGTTTAATGGGTATAGAATTTCAGTTTTGCAAGATGAAAAGAATTTTGGAGATGGATGACAGTGTAGGTTTCACAACAACATAGATGTACTTAATACTGCTAAACTGTTCCCTTAAAAGTGGTTAAGATGGGCCGGGCACGGTGGCTCGCGCCTGTAATCCTAGAATTCTGGGAGACCGAGGCGGGCGGATTGTTTGAGCTCAGGAGTTCGAGACCAGCCTGAGCAAAAGTGAGACCCCATCTCTACTAAAAATAGAAAGAAATTATCTGGCCAATTGAAAATATATATCGAAAAAATTAGCCGGGCATGGTGGCGCATGCCTGTAGTCCCAGCTACTCGGGAGGCTGAGGCAGTAGGATCGCTTAAGCCCAGGAGTTTGAGGTTGCTGTGAGCAAGGCTGACGCCAAGGCACTCACTCTAGCCCGGGCAGAGCGAAGACTCTGTCTCAA
>JAQIFY010001034.1:0-14530 GCA_028533085.1 Varecia variegata | reverse complement strand
GAGTTTCCTCCCAAATTATTTACTATTTCAGAAAAGAACATCAGAAAATTAATGTTGCTTGGCATTTGATTCCTAAACACAACAACCTTAATCAGTGTACATTTATAGATGCCATGTCCAGGGTGGTTCTGTGTATTATGTAGTTTCATCTCACCACTTCATTATATTTTTTAGTGTAGTTGTGGCCAAAAATTCATATACTGAAAACCATATTATCTTAAGATATTTTCTTTTGATTTCTCTTTTATATGACTTTATTAATTTGGAGATAATATGTGTTTAGTTGGGTTATATTTTCAACAAATTTTATCTTAAGATAGTAAAGGATACAATGTAAATTATTAGTTTGAAAATTAATAGAATGTAAATTATCCATTGGGATATGTGGGGTTGAAAACACCTTATAAAATTCTGTGTTGTGCACCAGTCTTTTGTTCTAAACATCTGAGTATTATTTAAGAGAAGTACCAGAGCACATCTGATACAAACATATCAAAACTAGCCTCTTTTTCTAAGCTTTACAAACTTATTACTGGTCCTATTTTCTCTTTTTCTTTATTAGCCTAATCCTGTGAAAACCTATTTTTATCTACCCATCAAATTTATTAGCTATATCAATAATAGCCTCAAACAAAAAAAACAAAAAAGAAATGTACTTTACAATAAAGGTCACAGGTCCATATTAGCTTCATCTACATACTAGAAAATAAAACACCCAATCAAATGCAAAGGAAGAAGACAAAGTGAATCAATAGCCCTACATTACCATTTTAATGAAACTTTTTATTTCTCCATTGATACACAAACCTCATGGTCGATCATAAATCAAAGGTGGTGTGTTAAGTATTATTTGCAGCACTTACCTTTCCCCAAAATTCCACTTAATTTTTCATAAGCTAAGGTTAAATTCAATACAGACTCTGTGAAGCACAGTCGGCTGACCTCAATGTGTGTGTCTTTTAGATGTGTCTCTGGATAAAGTCAGTTGCTTGTCTTAACTGCTAGAGAAATTCCTGGAAGAAAAGTATAAAAATAGAAACTGAGCGACCTAGGCAGCCACTAGATCTGTCTCCTGCCAGCACAGGAAATTCCACCTTCCTCATTTAATTCTTTTTATCTTTGATGTCTTTATTTTTTTTCCTCTGTCATGGTTGGTTAGTGAGGTTGTATAATGATGAGGAAAGACTGTATAGCACATAAAAGTATTTATTCAAACCAGAGAAAGCATTGGAACAATGTTAAAAAAAGTCCTAGAGAGAACAATTACATAACCAGTTGTCTATTTACAAATGAAGAGGTTTAAGAGGAAAGAGGTGAAATTTAGTAATGGAAAGCAGAACCTAAGAGAAGCCTAGAAGTATTTGTCTTCTGAACTCTCTTAATTCAAAGCCGAATGATGTAAACTTTATATTATATAAAAGCTTTAATGAGACTGTAAGAAAATGACCTTAAACCATGTAGCTTGTTTACAGCAATATTTTCAGGTTCACTTTATAAAGAGGAAAACCAAAATATATATGTTTCTTCAGAGTTGTTAGGCAATAACATGAACTAATATATTTCAAAAATCCATAAAGAAAATGTCCACAATAGTGTTTTGTTAATAGCATATCTTTATGTCTAGTATAAGATTTCAGTTGTTTTAAGGAAATTCTGCTTTCTTTATTAACTGAAGCCACAGGGCTCCTTAATCCACAAAATTTTACATTAAAGATTGTTTTTTATTGATGTGACATAGAAGATTTCCCATATCTAAATGTACACTATCAGGAAGATATTAGAAAAAATATTGATATTGCTAATAAGTCTACCAAATTGCAATTTGTTTGACTTCACATGTCCTGTCTAACAATAGTGTCAGTTACATGAATGTAGATGTAGAAAGAATAATATTTCAACATATGATTGATAAAACTGGGAAGGAAAACCAATACACATTAAAAATAAAACAGTATTTCAAATACTGAATAAATACCAACATGATGGAATTTAATGGAAGGTATTTGGGAAAAGTCATTATTTATTCAATCATTCATTTAGCATAAATGTGATAAAATGGTCACAATAAGTTCTAGAGACTCCTTTTTAGAGTTTTTGTTGCTTTATCTCTAGAGAAAAAGAGTTGCCAAATCTCTTTCAGAGGCCTCTTTCTAATGAAAACTTTCTTCATTTGTTTCTCTTTCTTTCTTATTTTTAAAGCCTCATTTTTCATAAAATGGCTAATGACTCCCAAATTTATATCTCCAAATGATGCCCCCATGCCTAAACTCCCATACAACTTCTCCAATTGTGAAACTTTAAGGAAGTCTCAAAATTAAATTTCCAAAATTGACTTTAACAGTTTCCTCCTACAAACTTGGTCCTGGTTCAGATTTTCCTACAGCATAGAAAGAACCTCAATTGCAAGTTGAACAAGACAGACAAATTTAAGAGTCATGCTTTAATCTTTCTTCTTCCCCACCCTCACCAACCCCACATCCAGTCTAGCACTGAAGGCTACATACTTCATCACTAAATATTTCTTAGTTCTGTATATACCTCCACAATCAATGAAATCTCTGCTTGCCACAATTCCTAGAAGAATTTGGAGGCATGCTAAATTCTCTTTTTTCTTCTATTATTTCTCCATCTACTCCATTCTGCACACTGTCATCAGAGAGTACAAACAGCAAATGTTCTTTTCTTATTTTCAGACAGCTTTAATATGAGATAATTGACATATAACAAACTATACACATTTAAAGCACAAAATTTGATATATTTTTACCTATGTTTAACTCCCTACACCATTGAGACAATCATAATATTGGACATAAACATAACTCCCAAAATTTTACTTCTGTCTCTTTGTCTTCTCCTCCCCATACACTCCCCCTGCTCTAGGAAACCACTGATCTGCTGCCTGTCACATGAATTTGTTTGACATCCTAGAATTTTATTTAAATGAAACTGAGCAGTGTTTACTTTTTACGTCTCACTTTGCTTACTTGGACTAATTATTTTGTGATTTATCTATGCTGTTGTGTGTGACAATATTCCTTTGTCTTGATGAGCAGCACTCCATTGTATGGATATGGCACTAATTGTTTATCCATTACCGTTAGGATATTACATGAGAGTTCCATTTGCTCCGTATCCTCACCAATCCTGGGTATGTTCAATTTTCAAATCTTAAGCATTCTGGTGGGTGATTTTCTTTGTATCTCATTGTCGTTTTAATTTGTATTTTTCTAATAATGAATGATGTTGAACTTATGCGATTGTTTTCTATACATACATTTTCTTTGGTGAAGTATCTATTCAATAATTTTGCCTATGGTTTAAATTGCTTCTATGCTTAATGTTGAATTGTATAATAGTTCCAGAACCAGGGCTCTGCTCTGGGGAAGGGACCCTTCTCCACACTCATCCTGCGCTCCCACCCCAACCCACCATCCCAGGTCACGGCAGCAACCGTGGTCTGCACCCTCACTTGGAGAGACCCACTGCCCTGACTCCAAAACACCTCTACCTTACAAGAGCTCCACTCCCTGGCTGCCGCCCTCCCAAACCTCTAAAGGTCATGCTCCTTCTCCTTTCTCCTTGCTAATCCCTCAGGGGACCCCAATCTCACACCCGCTCTAAACCCCTATGGGGCCCTCACTTCACCGAAGTCCCTTTCATTGCCATGAGTAACGTCACACCTTCTGGAACCCCGAGTGCATGCATACTCCTGGAAGGGCTCGGTGGTTCAGAGCATGGGTTTGCTGCCTTCCCTGCAGAGTTCACCAGCACCTCGCGGAGTCCTCCTACGTGATCGTGCGAGAGCCGCTGGACCGAGAGCAGCCCCTGCTTGAACCTATGCCTGGATGGGAGCAGCAGTCCTTCTAGCATAGGCTTGCATCACTCTGTCTGCGCTACCTGGGGCTGCTGCGCAGGTTCGACACCACCTACGACCAGATGATGGTGCGGAAGCAGCAGGAGCTGCGGCGGAGCCTGCTGGACTGCGTGGTGGGCAGCGTGCTGGAGCTCAAGGACGAACTGGTGCTGGTGCTCATCTACCTGTGTGAGGGCCATGGCCTGGACCGCATGCTGCAGGATCTCAAGCTCACCTCCGTGTGCAGCGGCCAGGAGCCATGCCCCGGGCCAGTGGGCGGGGTGGGGCAGGGCGGGGGCTGGGCTTGACCACCTACAGACACAGACACCCCTGACAAGCTTGGGGAAGGGTGGGGTTGGGGCCACCCTTGATCCTCCTCAGACATCCTTGGCATTTCCACATCTGCAAGGGAAGGTGGGAGGGGCAGATCAGAAGACAGACAGAGTTTGGCCTTCTGAGAAGGGCTTCAGGACCGCAGTGGGTGCTGGGAAGACCCACGCACCGTAGGAGATTGGCAAGGAGAATCCTCCAGCAGGGGTCCCAAACCTATGGTGAGTTGTATAATTATTTCATTATATATTACAATGTAATAATAATAGAAATAAAGTGCACAATAAATGTAATGCACTTTAATCATCCTGAAACCATACCCCCATCCCCGGTCCATGGGAAAATTGTCTTCCATGAGAAAGGTCTCTGGTGCCAAAAAGGCTGGGGACCGCTGCTCTAGGGGTTTGCTCCTCAAAGTGTGGTCCCTGGACCAGCAGCATTCACATCAGGAATGCAGAAACTGCTTCTGCATCACAGATCCACTAAATCTGCATCTGTGTTTTAACAAGGACCTCAGGTGATCTAAGTGTACAGGCAAGTTCTATAAAGCTGTTCTAAGTCCCATCTGGGTGACAGAGAGAGACCCTACCCCTATTAAAATAATAATAGTAATAATATGGCTGTTCTAGAGCACAGAGCTTGTGCAGGGCCTTCAGTCCGGCCCCAAGGTTAGGGGTCAGTTACTGCTCCATAGCCAAGGCAGACTCAAAGTTTCCCCCACCAGCCACCCCACCAGGGGTGGACTTGGGGAAAAAAAAAAAAAGATTCCCCAGGCTCTGCCATTCTGATATGGTAATCTGGGGAGAACCTAGGAATCTGCATTTAAGAGCTTCCCTGTTGATTCTGATGTACAGCCAGATTTGGGACCATTGCCACCTACCAACATCCTCTGGAATTCCACTCCTGTCAGGGGTCAGGGATGCAGAGGAAGAGGGGAATGACCCTTGGAGGGATCTTCCCCATAACCTGTTAAGTTTCCCACGCCAGGGCTCTAGGATGGAGGAGTGCCAAGGAGTGTGTAAGCAGCTGAGAATGGCAATGGGTCAGCCAGATGGCCTGGACTTCTTTGCTGACCCTTCTTCCTCTATATTCCCACACAATTACAATACTAATAATCATTCTATTCAGTAGGTTTCTTTTTATTTATTTATGTATTTATTTTTAAATTTCAAAATATTACAGGGGTACAAATATTTTGGGCTACATGAATTATTTTTATAATGAATGCTCAAGTCATGGCTATAAAGGTGCCCATCACCCAGTTAGTGTTCATTGTACCTGTCAGGTAGGTTTTCACCCATTTCCTCCCCACCCCAGGTTGCTTTTTAAATTTCATATATCTTAGGCTGATTTCCACTTGAGTGCATATGAATCAACCACATACTTTTCAGTGACTGGAACTTATTTGTTAGAGACTTTTTGATGGATATTCAGCTTGATTCTAATTTCTTTTTTTTTTTTTTTGAAGATAGAAACTATGGCAGTCCAATTGCCAGGTTCTGAATTTGACTGGTTTGTTTTCCCACCTGGGGGCAGCTCTTAGAGTATTTGTGGAGCTTCAGCCTCTAGGGCTGGGGAGTAGTAGGAGGTGGTGTTGGAAGACTCTGAGCCTCGTGATGTCTGTGTGGTTTTCGGGGCTATTCCCAATGCTGTGGGTGTCTCTCTGGCTAATCTAAGAATTTGATCAGGAGCCTGGCCCAGTATGGGATGAGTGAGAGGCACAGAACTGAAAAGACCTCAGGGTCTACGTTAGGATGTGCTTCTGTAATGGACTTGCTCTTTTCTTACTGCATTGCCTTAGCACCAGGGTCAAGTCCATGCCATCCCTCATCCCCCTAAACTTTGAGTGAGAACCTAGGATTGAAATCTGGGTTAAAGCTGCCCGTCCTGCCTGGCACATTTCCATGAGGGGTAGTAATTATGGTCAGTAGGTGAAGACACGGCTAGAGCTGGAGGAGAAGCAGATGAAGAGGTTTCACTGGGAGCAAGATCAGATTGTGCACGTGAAGGTAGGGGACTGCAAGCTGGCTCATGTTCTGTCTGAAGCAAGCAGGGAGTTGGACAAGGGCTTTAGGCTGGAGTTTGGGGTGCTGGAGAAAGTCAGGAGGAAGTTGTGGTCATCAATTTTTATCCCTGATTGAAGGTAAATTTGTTTAGCACCTGAGTGTATTCCAAGCCCGCTTTCTGGTCTCCTTTAGAACTACATTGCTAGCTTTGGTCATAGCAGTGCCAAGCTGTTCCAGCAGGCCCAGAGCAAGGAGAAGATGCTACAGAAAATGATGGCATCAGGACTGATAGAGAGGATCATGAGTGACAAGGTGGGGTCTGATTGGGTGGAGTTAAGTGGCCTAAGGTGAAGTGGATAAGAAAGGAACCAACTTGATATATCCCTTCTCCTAGACACTGTCATTTTATTTCCCTCCATGTGGTAAGATCCCTCCACCCATCATTATGGTGCAAAATGTGAGCTTCAAGTATACAAAAGATGGGGTACGTTCAGGCCAGGGCATGGATGTGAGTGCCCGTGTAGGGTTGGGAGGCTGGGGTGTGTTTTATGGGGTGAGTGTTGACTGGTGGGAGCCCCTCCTGTTCTGTACTGACTGCACCTGCTGACCCATGTGGTGTGGGGGATTTCTAGGCATGGCAGCTGGGGTGCCACATCCAAGGACTCATGCTGGCCCTTCTTCCTGTACTTGGAAAGAAAACTGTTAGGCTGGGTTGGCAGGTTGGAAGCAGTGAGTGTGGTCAGCTACGAGAGTGCTTCCCCCTCCCACTAACGGCTTTCTTCCATGGGTGACTGGGAACCCCTTGGCAGGCTTGGTCTGCAGGTCAGAGTAGATCCATGCTCTAGTCTTGTGTCCATATCTCTCTCATCCCCACCTCAGCCTTGCATCTATGATAATATAGAATTTGCTATTGACCTCAACATACAAGTGGCTCTGGTAGGGTCCAGTGGAGCAGGGAAGTCAACTCTTCTGAAGCTGCAAACTGCAGAGGTATGGTGCCAAGGTGGGCATGGTTCATTCCAAGAGTAGGCGGTTATATTTTCTAAGGAAGGGAGGAGTTATTCAAGGCCGCTACCTTTGGAGGACCAGAGCGCCCTGGAGGTGAGTGAGCCATCTGGAAGGGGTTGTGGTGAGGGTAGGAGTCTAAGTTAAGAGTGAGAGAGAGACTGTATGTGTGTGAATACATGAATGTGTCTGAGCATTCTTTGTTTTCAGTCAGCATTTAGAATACAGGAACATGTGTGCACTTCGATATATGGCAAGTTCTTGCTTGTCATTTCATTCGGTGTTGCTATAATGTTGATGAGGAAAAAAATCAATTCTTGGCTCGGGCCATTGTCTTTACATAGTTTGCATGATCTCTTCACGTCTGTGTGGATTTTCTCTGGATTCATTTCCTCCCATACCCCAAAGCTGTGCCTGTCAGGTTAACTGGCGAGTCTGAATGGTCCCCGTCTGAGTGAACGTGGGTGTGTGTGTGAGTGCACCCTTCCATGGAATGGTGTCCTGTCCAGGGTTGGTTCCCAGCTTGTGCCCTGAGCTGCCAGGATAGACTCCGGCCACCTGCCACCCTAAACTGGAATAAGCAGGTTGGAAAATGAATGAATAAATATAAATTACTATAAAATAAAAATTTGTAAAGTTTATGATAATCATACAAATGCATAACAATAAACAATGTAGTACAAAAGTACTCAACAAACCCACCATATTGTGTTTATTTTTGAACTGTACGGTGGTAGGAGGTGCTCCTTACAATTTTCACTTTGCAAATGTTTATTCCTTGATTTAACCCACCACCACTACCATCACCATCACTCACTGATTCACCAAAAATTGGGTAATTATCTTACGTGTTTTTATTAATCTTTGTTCATACATTAAGATATGTATACATGCATTTTTTAAATGTATGTATAGCTCAGTTATTTCAATGTTTAATATTAGAATTGTTTTGGGTCATTGCTTAGAAGTTTGGTGATGTTTTTTGACTAGAAATATGCTGTAGGAACTTAACTCTTGTTTACATCAATTAGCCTATGGTAAAATTGGTTTTGTCTTACGCCATTTCACTTGGAGTTGCAGTTTACGAGAACCTATTGACAATGTTAAGGGAGGACTTACTGTATGCTTTTATTTTAGAAAATGTATGTTGCACTTATTAATACATCCAAGTCCTTTGTTATACAGTATAGTACACTCTATAGTAGACATTTCATAACTACTTAATAAATTGTGTTGTTGCCTCCTTTGAGGTCTTTATATACTCTAATTAGATCTTCTTTGTCATATATATTAAATATGTTTGCAAATCATTTGTACTACTCTGAAGCTTGCCTTTTTAATTATATCAGCAGTGTCTTTTAAAGAGCAAAATTCTTTAAAGGTCAATCTATTGATTTATGTTTTTGTAGATTGTATATAGGAATCTTTCCAATGGTCACTTAGAGTTTCACCTACAATTTGTAGAAATTTTATAGGTTAAGTTTTTAACTTAATTTTTAACTTCAAATTTTATAGGTTAAGTTGGTGCAAAAGTAATTGCGGTTTCAGACTGTGAATTTTAAATCATTATAACTAGGCTCAAATACATCTTTATTAATCAAAATAGGACCATTACAGCCAACACATTTTTGCCAACAAGAAATGTTTGTTTATTCCTGTAGCATAAAAATCCATGCTTCAGGATTCTATGAACTCTTGGAAATCATTTTCTGCATCCTGCTGGTTGTGGAAGCGTTTTCCCTGCAAAAAGTTGTTGAGGTGCTTGAAGAAGTGGTAGTGGGTGGTGAGAGGTCAGGTGAATATGGCGGATGAGGCAAAACTTCGTAGCCCAATTTGTTCAACTTCGGAAGCCTTGGTTGTGCGATGTGTGGTCAGGCATTGTTGTGGAGAAGAATTGGGCCCTCTCTGTTGACCAATGCTGGCTGCAGGCATTGCAGTTTTCAGTGCATCTCACTGATTTCCTGAGCACGCTTCTTAGATGTAATGATTTCACCGCAATTCAGAAAGCTGTAGTGGACCAAATCTGCAGCAGACCGCCAAAAAGTGACCATGACTTTTTTGTGGTGCAACCTGGGCTTTGGGAAGTGTTTTGGAGCTTCTTCTCGGTCCAACCACTGAGCTGGTCATCACCAGTTGTCATACAAAATCCACTAGCATCACATGTCACAATCCAGTCGAGAAATGATTGATTGTTGTTGCGTACAAGAAGAGAAGACGACACTTCAAAACGACGATTATTTTGAGTTTCGATCTGGTTATTAGGCACCCACTTATCAAGCTTTTTCACCTTTCCAATTTGATTCAAATGCTGAATGACCATAGAATGGTCGACATTTCAGTTCTTTGGAAACTTCTCCGGTAGTTGTAAGAGTATCAGCTTGGATGATTGCTCTCAATTGGTCGTTATCAACTTCCTCCTGTCATTGGGCTCCTCATCTTGAAGGCTCTCATCTCCTTTGCAAAACTTGTTGAGCCACCACTGCACTGTATGTTCATTAGCAGTTCCTGGGCCAAATGTGTTGTTGATGTTGTGAGTTGTCTCCACTGCTTTATGACTCATTTTGAATTTGAATAAGAAAATCTCTCAAATTTGCTGTTTGTCTAACATCATTTCCATAGTCTAAATATAAAATAAACAACAAATAAGTCTTTAGCAAAAAAAGAAGTGAAAAATATGCATTAATGTGATGTATAACATAACCACATTTATTGAAGAATGTATACCAATATCAAAAGGCAAATGTCAACAATGATAAAACCTCAATTACTTTTGCACCAACCTAATAGTTCTATGATCCTTGTTTATTTAATTACTGTATATGGTGTCAGATAAAGATTGAGGGTCATTTATTTTGGAACAGCATAATTTTCTAAAAAGAGTATAATTTATCCTATTTAATTTCATCAGCACCTTTGTGAAAAATTAATCGATCATGAGCATGAATATTTCTGGACTCTTTATTCTATTCTTTGATTTATATATCTATCTAATATCACACTACCTTGATTAACTTTATGTCTTGAAATCAAGTAGAGTAAGTTCTTCCTTTGTTCTGCTTTTTGAAAGTTTTTTTGGCTATTTGAAATTCCTTACATAGCTATATGAATATAGTATATAGCCTGCTGGGGTTTTAATTGAGATTTTACAGAATAGACTGATTTGAGGAGAATTAACATTTTATCAATAATACATATTCTGATTCATTAACATGGTATAGTACTCTGTTTATTTAGGTCTTCTTTAGTTTCTTTGAGGAATGCTTTGCAGTTTTAAGTGTAAAGATATTCCATATGTTTGTCAAATTAATCCCTCAGTGTTCAGATTTAAGAAGCTGTCTGGTTGCTATTACTCCATCTAGGACAGAAGCAAAAGTTGCCATATATATTAATATATATTTTTTAATTTCTTGAGTATTGGTTACTTTTACTGTTTGCTGGATATTTTACAGGACTTTTTGGATTTTAGAGGCTCTGGATTATGTCATTTTCTTCTAAAATATGTTGAATTTTATTCTGACAGATAGTTAAATTTCTGGTAAATTACTTTGATCTTGTCAAAGCTTGCTTTTTTGGCATCATCAAGGCGAGTCTATTTCAGTCTTGCCTTTATTTTTAGAGTATGAGTTCTTACTCCCAGGGTATGGTCTTTGGTGTCTCTGCTGAACAACAAGGTTTTCACGAATGTTTCCCTACTCTTGCTTTGCCTAAATTCCCACATCTCTCTAGTCCTTTGTGGCTTCTGAAATTGCTTCTAAGGGTTCCAGAGTGCCTCCTTGCACATGGGCAGCTTGGAATTTAGTCAAGTGTATTAAAACTCTCTCTTCAGTCCACTGCCCATTCCGTATTGACAAAAATCTGAGAGTTTTCTAAACTAATCTGAGACTGCCTAAATTCTTAATGCTTGACATTTTTGTCCGGCAAGAGTGAAACCTTTTGGGTCTTATTTCCTGGAATGGAGGCTTTAAAAACACCCTCAAAAAGAAAGCCCAGTGAATGCAGGGTTCATTTCCTGAACTTTCCTTTCATCTAGGATCATAGCAATCAATCTTGGGTTGGTTGCCATCTAATGACTGCAAAAAAAAAAAAAAAATGTTGCTTTGAATCTGAAAATAAGCTACTTTGACAAGGCAAGAATAGAAATGTTAATTTTTCTTTTAAGTGCAAATTTATCATTTCTCAGTTCAAAATTCTTATGTTGCCTTCCATTTTTCTTAATAGACAATACCAGAAATATCCAGTATTGTCTGTCCCTGCCTGCTTCCTCCACTCCTGTATTTTACCCATTCCCAACACAGATGCACACATATATACACACTGCTCAGTCAAAAGGGCTTCTCTCAGCTTAGTGGAATGAGTTGCTCCTTTACAACACTTTTGCATGCCTTGTGTTCCACCTGCCTGGAATGCTTTCCCCACATCCTTTTTGACAGGTTAATTAAAATTCATCTTTCAGATTCAAATGGCCCTTTGGCAAGAACTTCTTTCCTGATCCCCTCCCTGAATAGATCATTTCACATTGTTACAGGTTCTCATATCTCCCTTAATTTTTCCTTCAAAGAACTTACTACACTTTGTAATTAGGTTTTTTTTTTTTCAGTTTGTTTGTTTGTTTGATCTCTGCTGCTTTCTTTCTGAAGGCAGGGACTATATCCATCTTGCAAACACATAACAGTATAGATAGTCCTCACTTTGCACAGTTCTGATATGGAAAAATGTTAGTTATCGCTGGTGTTAGTTAGCTAAGCAGTCCCCAAATATGGTTTAAATTTTAGTTACTACTATATATTAACTATAACAAATTACATAAAGTACAAACTTCCCTGATAACTCCTTTTTAAATTTTTTTTTTATTTTAGCATGTAAGGGGAGTACAAATGTTTAGGTTACGTATATTGCCTTTTAATCTCCAAACCAGTCTGTGAATAACCAGTCTGTTGGTGATTGGGCACTGTGCATCTTGCTAGTCTGCAGTTCATGCACAGACAGCGAAGCATGCAAATGCATTGCCTCCTTGTCCCTCAGTGATAAACCCACATATGTTTACAAAAACACATAACAGAAAGAGAGAGTTGGCCAACAAAGGAAAAGTGCAGCCAAAATGAAAAATGTGATAACTCTGGAAGTAAAACTCAAATTGAACATAAATGGAGTTATGGAAGAAATAGTTGACTTTGGGTGTGTTGATGCTGTTTCCCTTCCATAGACACTAGATATAGATATGCATCCAGAGGGACCCCGTAAATGTGAACTTATTGATACAAATGACAAAAGTGGTCGTCATGAAGGGCTGAAGATTTCCAAGAGGAAGTGATGCTGGCAGAAATCTTCACATTTAAAGGAACTCTCAAAGATACTTCACAAACACTGAAATGCAAAGGATAAAATATTGGAAACTGATCCAATTTAGAAAGGAATACAGTAATGACAAGTCACCAAGGCATAGAGAAGATGTTCACTTTTCCTCTGTTTTTGAAAACAAATTAAAAACTTTGTAATTTCCAATGTTTCTAGGGATTTAAATTACAGTGTATTAAATACCTAGTGGTTTTACTATTTTTTTTTCCATTTTCCTATACATTTATAATGGACAGTAAGAGCTTGTAATGTTTTGACAATTTTAAAAGTCACAGAACGTGATTATTAAGATCTGTTTGCATGGTTTCAATTTGCTCAGTTTCAGCATGCACAGTTATTTTTATTATATTGTACTACTGTGCGAAGACTGCCTGTAGTTAGTTGGCAATGTCTTTTTTGAATAAATGAATTAAATGTAAAAGAAAAAGAGAGCTCTGAGGAAATAGAGATCTGTATTTTATAGAAACAAGTTTTGCTTACTGCTCACTGTTGGGTTTGATTCAGTTACCAGATGTAACCTTATTCTGGAGAAGTTTTTAAACAGATTATAGATCATTGGTGCTGTTTTATGATAAATTTGGGACAGTAATGATAGGCTGTTAAAATTATGTAGAGAGTAAGATAGTTATCATTTTGATTATACTTGAATATTTTGAATAACTCTAAATGATCTCTGAATCCAAATTTGGAAATATGCTATCATTTGGAGAATTATGCATGAGTTCAGTTTAAAAACTGTACTGTTTATTCCAACTAGTTATCCACTCAATTGACTTTTTTGTACAATTTTTGCATTACCTTCTCTTTATTTGTTTCATTTATGCAAAGTATTTATTTTGTTCTTATCATTGTTTTAACATTTACTACAAATTATGTAACATAGTTTTCCTCCATTTAAAATTTTAATGAAACATCCACAAAAATTCTGTTCAGTGATTTAGTCTTTTTTTTTTTTTTTTCAGTGATTTAGTCTTCCCAATACACGTTCAGCCTCAATCCTGCCCCAGTCTTATTTAGTAACATCTAAATCACTATATTTTTAAGTATTTTGCTATTTTCTTCCAAAGCAAGTACAGATTAAACATAAAATACAAAAATTAATAATCAGTAAATATGAGTCTAATAAACACTTTTAGTTTTTTTCATTTTTAAAGATCTGATTTCTAATTTTTTCTTTACTTTTAAAAAAAATTTCTAAAACTCTTAAGCACTTATCATAACTATCCTTAGAAATCAACTCAGCAAGTAACCACAGTGTTGCTATTGATTTAAGTCAAATGTAAGAAAGACATATCATGAGTGGCATTTATAGCACCAAAGTCCAGACAAAATGAATTATTAGACAAAAATATATGAGGAAAAGTATTCAGTTGTTGCACCATTGGCCGTTCAAGATCCTTCAGGTAAGGGAACATATGAGGTATGTCTCATGTTTGAACTGGGTTTTTGCTGAAGGCCTGTTCCAGACTGCAGTTTAATTAGGTAGATCTTGGAAAGATATGGTGGACCCACTGAACTGAGGAGGCAGAGAGTGGAGTTTAGGGATGCTGAAAGCCTAGGATTTTCCAGGCAAAGTAAAGAAGTGGAATGAGCTATGTGAGGGATTAGAAGCCTGTATGTAGATTTCCTATACTTGCTTGGGCAAGACCTGAGTGTATTGGATGTGTAGAACAATTGGAGACTCTAACGGCATCTAAGGTATCTACTACATGCCTGTGATATGCAAAGACATGCAGTTTTGAGAAACTTTGTATTGTTAGCCAAGCTACAGTAGAGACACTGTGCAGAACACGTCTGGCATCACCTGAAAGCCCATGAAGTTCACACCTTAAGAGTTATGACCACACCCTGGAGTAAGATATGCTCTAAACCTGGGAACAAAACTGAAATAGATGCACCCTAACAAAATTAAAATTGGGCTTAATAAGATTGAAAGCATCACCAGTAACTTTATGACTATGTAGAGAAAAAAAAAAAA
>JAQIFY010001033.1:0-14530 GCA_028533085.1 Varecia variegata | reverse complement strand
TTATTTTTACTATGGATATACTAATCTCTTCCTTTATGTCTCCCATTTTTCAGATCTAAGTTTTTCTTAAAATATTGTAGAATATTAGATTTAAATTATCATTATCCATGCAATTCTTTTTCTTAAAGAAAAGCTTTCAATATTTATTTTATTCATCACCATATTAACTATTCAGTCATAAGGCTGTTTTATTTATGTTATTGATTATATCATGTCTTTAATATGCTCTTAGTTTGCTTGAGTCCTATTTTTTTTAACCTCAATTTGAAGAACTTCTTCAAGCACTTCCACCCCCACTCCCATAATAGATACTAGAGTGGTAAATATTAGCTTGCCTTTTTGTTACTCTTGAACATAATAGGTATGGTTTTCTGGATTTAGGCACATTATCTATTTCTTTCCTCTTTTTTTTTTTTTTTGTTATAGAGAGGAGTCTGGCTATGTTGCCCAGGCTGGAATGCAATGGCAATTCGCAGGTGCGATCATAGCTCACTACAGCCTCGAACTCTTGGGCTCCAGTAATTCTCCCCAGTAGCTGGGACTACAGGTATGTGCCACTGCACCTGGCCTCTGTTTCTTAATTAAATCTTTTATTTTGGAGAAATGGTAGAGTCACATGCAGTTGTAAGAAATCCCAGTTTTCCTCAATGGTAAAATCTTGCAAAACTATGGTATGACCAGGATATTGACATTGGCACAGTCATGACAGACAACAGGTCCCTCACCTTGAGGATCCCTCAGGTTGCCCTTCCTTTTTCAGCCATTCCTACTCCTCTCCTGCCCCCAAACCCTTCTTAACTCTTGGCCACCATTAATTTGTTCTTGGTTTCTCGACTTTTGTCATTTCAAAAATGTTATATAAATGGAATCATATAATCTGCAACCTTTTGGAGTCTTTTCTTTTTTCACTCAGCATAATTCTCTGAGGATTCATCCAGGTTGTTGTGTGTATCAATGGTTTTTTTTTTCCTTTTTATTGCTGAGTAATATTCCATGGCATGGCTGTATCGAAGTTGGTTTAACCATCCACCCATTGAAGGTCAAGAGGGTTGCTTCTAGCTTTGGGCTATTACAAATAAAGCTGCTGTAAAACCGTGTGTACAAGTCTTTGTGTGAATACAAATTTTCATTTCTCTGGGATAAATGCACAATGGTGCAATTGCTGAGTCATATAATAGTTACATGTTTTTAAAGAAACTGCCAAAGTGTTTACCAGAGTGATTGTACCATTTTACATTCCCAACAGCAATGTATGAGTGATGTAGTTTCTCTGCATCCTTGCCAGGATTTGGGGTTATCATTATTTTTTATCATAGCCATTCTGATAGGTTTGTAGTGATATCTCATGGTGGTTTTAATTTGCATTTCCCTAGTGGCTATTGATGTATAACATCTTTCCACATGCTCTTATGTTGGTTTTATATATTATGTCCAAGGTTTTCAACTGTATTTAGAAGCAGCAGGAAGGAAAAGTACCACATTGTTTCTTCTGATGGATCAAAATAGAGCAGAGGTTAAAAGATCCAGTTCTGCTCTCACATGGCCAAGGTCCAAATGCTGTTTACCTTAACGATGTCTGGCTTTGTAACCTTGGGCAACCTCTCTTTCCTCACTTTCCAATTTGCCAAGTGGAGATAACACCTACCTTGTTTTGAGGATTTGATGAGCCAATCCATGCAAAGCACTTCAAATGACATGTGCAATTATTTTTGGTTATTATACAGACTCCATATGCATTCCATAAAATTGGTAATATACGTTTGCAATATTTTAAAATGTGCTTCACTTCATTCTGATACTTAATATTATGGAAAATAATTTTGATGCCAACTTATTTTTGCCTTTTTAAAGTAACCTTTTCTGGGTGTGTCAGTGTAGCTTGTGGGATTTTTGTTTTTCCTTGCAATTCCAGGCTGTCATTGGTCTATGTATGGGGGGTGTCTCTTCACGCTTGACAAAAACTTGATAAACTCTTTTCAATCTCAAACCACAAGTGCTTCTGCAACTCACAGAATCATACATAGATCTGGTTCAGATTCCCTGAATTTCCAAGCATGCACAAGCCACATTTCTTTACCTAACATTAAGTTCCTTTAATATTTTCAGAAATTGGGAAGAGATGGCTATACAGAAAGGAAGTGCATTTGGAACCTGATTATTCTAATTCAAAACCAAAGATATAAACAAGGTTTACTAGCATTGACTGTTCTTCTAAGGTTCATAGTAAAATAATATTTCAAGTATTTTAAAATTTATGTATCTTTAAAAGTATAATATATACCCTTAAACTTTTTTTTTTTTTTTGAGACAAAGTCTCACTCTGTCACCCAGGCTGGAGTGCAGTGGTACAAACATAGCTCACTGTAACCTCAAACTCTTGAGGTCAAGCGATCCTCCTGCCTCAGCCTCCCGAGTAGCTGAGACTGCAGACACACACCACCATGCCCAGCTAATTTTTTCTATTTTTAGTAGAGACAGAGTCTCGCTCTTGCTCAGGCTGGTCTCAAACTTCTGACCTCAAGCGATCCTCCCATCTTGACCTCGCAGAGTGCTAGGATTACAGGCATGAGCCACCGCACTCGGCCCTTACACCCTTAAACTTAAGGATGGAAAAACTTCTTTTGTGAATGACAAGAAAGGGACAACCAAATGGTTAATAACATAATAATTTCATAGCACTTCCCAATCAGTGTCCAATCCTTAAAAGATAGCTACACATTATGTGAGAAGTATCTTCACATTTTTTCATATTTATTTTACAACAAATAGAACACAAAATTCTAAACTGAGTTTGATTAAATGCACAAAGCTATCTCCATAGGGAATGGACATTTGGCTCCATGGCCAAAACTATGGATTGGTAAACAAATTATGACACATATCTAAAGTAAATATTATGTGGCTGTTAAAATGAATTAGATATATGTGCACTGATATACAAGGTTGGAGTAGATATAGAATTATCTTATATGAGGAAAGTAGGTTATATATGTGTGTATGTATTCAAAAACATTTGTGGAAAGGCACTCATTGGCAGGAAACTATAAACAAACTGAAAAGTGGGACAAAGTGCTAGGTGGTAGGGTGGAGATTTATCTTATAACCTACATTATTTGAAAAATGTTAACATTGCACATTACAAAAACAATTTTTTAAAAAGTCTTAATAGAAAATTAATAAAAAAAATCAGACACCTGTGTTTGGCAAAAAAAGAAAATTAATAAAATAAATAAATAAATAGTCTTAATGCATCACCACAAAAAACAGGCTGTTTGGATGTTCATGGAGAACATTCACTATTCCTGTTAAATAAGGAGAAGACAGAGATAGGGGCGGCAAGATCTATATGAATATAGCAATAAGTGATGGTGCCAAATTTTGTATTTATTTAAGATGCTATGTTTCCTTTGTGTCTCTTAACAACAAGCTGTTAGACCCAGTGTATAATAAGGAAAACAAAGAAAAATCTTGGCTGTTATTGCACTGAACCCGTACTATCTTTAATATATTTACATAGCTATTTTGGAAGTACCTATTTGCTGCCTGATTTTAAAAGAATTATAGGCTTCTTTAAGGAGGAGGAGGAGGAACTTAAGACTAAATTAATGAAGGGGAAAGAGTGAAGCAACAGGAAAAAGGCAACGGGGAAGTCTTTAGTTTTATAAGACTCCAGAGAGAAGACTCCTGCTTATTCCTCACAGGCAGAAAGCCACTACACAAAACATGACAAAAAGCCACCAGGGCAGCAGAGAAGGTATTTTCTGATATTGCCAAGCATTTTCTGCTTATATTATCTTTGGGCTACCATGTCCTTGGGATTTTTTGGGGGTTGGGGGAGGCGGACAGGGTCTCTATTACCCCAGCTGGAATGCAGTGGTGTCATCATAGCTCACTGCAACCTCAAACTCCTGGGCTCAAGCGATCCTCCTGCCTCAGCCTCCCGAGTATTAATAGCTGTGACTACAGGCGTGAGCCCCAACACTGGGCCAAGATTTTTTGAATTTATATTCACAAGTGCTAGCATGTAGATATAATATATACATAGGTTAATTTTCATTTAATATTTGACATAAAATGTCATGTAATATCACAGCTTTAGGGAACAACCACAATTATATATCAAATGAACTGAAAGCATAATTTGCTAAGTTATACTCATTTGGGAAGGAATTTATGTGATCTTAATTTTTGGCAAGTGCCCTTATGTTTGTTTTTGACTCTCAGATGGCATAGACCATAATCCTTCAGTCCTCCTTGATGTCCCTTTATCATAATAATTACTATGAAGCATAAACTAAAATATGAAATAAAAGTATAGCATTATTTTTATGTACATAAAAACTTTTTAAAGTTACAATTCATTAGGGCTGACATTTTGCAAATAATATAATACATAAAATAATATTTTAAAATAGATATACAGTGATACAAATATCACAGTGTATCAAAATAAATTAAAAGCAATGGCAGATTAATGGCAGCTGGTTCTAAGGAAGAAAACCATTTGAAAATTGCTTCTCTGAAAGATAAACAATCATGTTTTAAGAAATGAACATTTAAAAAAATATGGTTCTTGATCTGTCTCAAAAAAAAATATATATATATATGGTTCCTTAACTTCTATAAAAGGGATCAATAGAGTATCTTAAGAATAACTAGAGAGATATGTTCCGTAGAGGATGATTTATAGTGTCTACAAGATCATACAGAAGAGGAAGAAATTTTGGTGCTTGAATAAACTAATTTTATAAAATTATGAAGTTACAGAATTGACATGACAGGAAATTGAATTATTTCACAAAATGTGAAAGTTCATATTGCATTCGAATCTCGGTTTGTCTTCTTAGAAGGCAAAGCCTCTGTAACACCGTGCTCAATGTGACTCTTGAGGTCCATGGACAAGGGAGATAGATCCTCACAGGTTGCAGGACAGGAACAACCAGAGCAGCTGACAAAGAAACTCACTGTGCTGCAGGTCCCAGCCCTGCCTTTCCTGCTGGACATGATGTAGGGTATGGACTAGTGACTACTGATTATAAATGGTCCCAAGTCTCCACTCCTCCCTCTGTGTGTGTCCTTTGCCACGTGACTCTGCAGTTCTCACCATCAAGACATGGTCTTGGTTTCCTCATCTGTTGAATCTGGACTGACCTTGTGGGTGGTTCTTGTTCTGCCAATAGAGTGCAGGTGAAGAGACAGTACGCCAGTTCTGAGTTTAGGCCTCAAGAAGGCTTATGTGCCTCCACTTTCTTCCCTGGAACCCTGTCACCACCATATAGACAAGTCCAGGCTTGCCCGCTGTCAGATGAGAGACCCCATAGAGCAGAGGAGAATTGTCCCAGATGAAACCATCCCAGACGAGCCAATCCCCAGCCTGGCCAGCAGCTTATGCTGATGCATGTGCTAACCCCGCCAAGATCCACTAGCGTGGTTCAGATGAGCAAAACCACCCACCAGTCCTGCAGGCTGTGAGCTAAATGCCCTTTGTATTAAGTCACTACATTTTGGGGTAATTTGTTATACAGCATTAGCCAACTGATACATAAAGTAAATATTAAGTCTTCTATTTCTAAACAAAATAAGATAAAACCTCCTTAACTATTTACTCTAGAGTAATCATCTCATTTTCCACCTTTGCTGCATATCAAGTTTCTTAAAAGAGTATGCCTCACCTTCTTTTCTTTATATTCATTCCTCTACAATTTCACTAAAATCGTTCTTGTTAAGGAGACCAAAGAGCTTTTCTTTCTTTTGGTTTTTTTTTGAGACAGAATCTCACTTTGTTGCCCGGGCTAGAGTGCCGTGGCGTCAGCTTAGCTCACAGCAACCTCAAACTCCTGGGCTTAAGCGATCCTCCTGCCTCAGCCTCCCAAGTAGCTGGGACTACAGGCATGTGCCACCATGCCCGGCTAATTTTTTTATATATATATTTTTAGCTGTCCATATAATTTCTTTCTATTTTTAGTAGAGACAGGGTCTTGCTCTTGCTCAGGCTGGTCTCGAATTCCTGACCTCGAGCGATCCTCCCGCCTCAGCCTCCCAGAGTGCTAGGATTATGGTGTGAGCCACCTCGCCCGGCCCAAAGAGCTTTTCATTCCCAAGTCCAGTGAGCACTTTCCAATGCTTATCGTAAGTTTCTGCACCATTGGAGAGAACTCCTCCTTTCTTGAATCTGCTCCCTTGTGTTTTATGGCACTACTGTCTTCTAGTTTTCCTCCTACCCCTATGAGTGTTGCTTTTAATCCTCTAACACAAGTACATCTTCCTCTGCTTCTCTCATGAATGTACGTGTTCCCCAGTGATCTGTCCGCAGCCCATTTCTTTTCTCAGTCTTTTAGATGGGTCACTTTGGTGATATTGTGGAGGATGCATTTTCTTAATCCTTGCATACTCAGAAAAGTCATTATGTTATCTTCCTAAATGAAAAACAATTTCGTTTCAACTCAGCTCTGTTTTTACTTTTTTGAAGTTCTTCTTATTTTCCCACCTTGCTTTTCAAATCATCCTTTGCTTTTTTAAATTCCATCCTGTCATTTTTATTTTTATTTATTCATTTTTTTGAGACAGAGTCTCATTCAGTCACCCTGGCTAGAGTGCAGTGGCGTCAGCCTTGCTCACTGCAACCTCATACTCCTGGGCTCAAGGGACCCTCCTGCCTCAGCCTCCCAAATAGTTAGGACTTTAAGCATGCACCACTACACGCCTTGTATTTTCAATTTTTGGTAAAGATGGGGTATTGCACTTGCTCAGGCTGGTCTTGAATTCCTGACCTCAAGCGATCCTCCCGCCTCGGCCTCCCAGAGTGCTGGGATTACAGGTGTGAGCCGCTGCACCCAGCCCATCCTGTCATCTTTTTATCTTTTCCTTTCTTCTGTTGTTTTTCTGCTCCAATGCATTGAGACAGCATCTTCCCACATTCTATTGAGGATGTTAAAGAGATTCCTACAATTCTTCAGAACTTTGTGGAGATTATTCTTTTCCCCTAGTTTTATGCTACATTTTTATAGACCATTATTTTTCTCCTGTTGCTTGTTCCTGAATAAATGGAGATCTAGTGACACTTTTTGTCAACATATAGAGTAGGCTGTCCTGGCCCAACTCTGTGCACACTTGCAGGGAGAATGAGTTCCCTTCTTGGATCTTCTGTTTGAGAGCAGATTGCAATGTTACTAGTCCAGTTTTTAGGGTGTTTTCAGTTATTGTGGTTCTATTCATGACATATCTCACTCTTGCACTTTGAAACTATGGAGTACTTGGAAAATTAATATCCTCATTAGACACTGTCAAGTGTGGAGATTAGATGTCAGGTTCATGTGTTTTTCCTGGTTCTTTAGCTCCGTGCTTGGAAGAATCACAAGCTGGGTCAGGATGATGGAATAATAAGCACAAAACAATTCACACACACATAGCCTTTATTGCAAAGCAGAAAGTACGTTCCAGAGAAGCAATGGGTCTATCTCCAGTAGTCAAGATCTGACTTTAAAGACAGAGTATAGAAAACATAGTACACTCTCAAAGTTGGTAGAGAATGGACTGCTCTAATAAGGAACAGCATCACCCCAGGGTTAGGGTCTGTTTTTTATGCTAATCCCTAATAATATGTTAAGCTGAGGGTGGAATATTCATGAGTTTTCTGGGAAAGCAGTGGAGAGTTCCCAGAATGGCAAGTCCTCCTCATTTTTAACTTTGTAAGGCAATTTCTGGGGGTTGCCATGGCATTTATAAACTGTCAAGGTATGGGTGGGTGTGATTTTTACTATGCTAATGAGGGTAGGTCACTGGAGGACACTGTTACCTTGCTTGTATGCATCCTCCAAAGACCCCCTTTTGTGGCCTTGATCATATCTCCAATTTGGGGTTTCTCTACCTCTTTCTGGTTGTTCAGTCCTTGGAGACCCCCTATCATAGACAAAACATCTGTGTAGTCCTTGGAAACCCCCTTGACATGTCACCTGTTCCTTCTTGGAAGCCCCCTCTCTGGTCAATTTGTTCCTCCTATTGCAGACAAAGCATCTCCTAGTGCCATCTGTTCCTCTCCTGTCCCTCCTTATTACTACCTAACAGCACCTGTGATGGTTAATCTTGTGTGTCAACTTGACTGGGCCACGGGGTGCCCAGATATTTGGTCAGACATTATTCTGGGTGTGTCTGCAAGGGTGTTTCTAGATGAGATTAACATTTGAATGGGCTGGCGTACAGTGGCATGGTCAAGCTCTTAGCAGCTCCAAATTCCTGGCTCAAATAATCGTCCCACCTCAGCCTCCTGAGTAGCTGGGATTACAGCTGTGAGCCACCATGCCTGGCTCTGTATACATCTGATTGAATCTGTTTCCCTGGAGAATCCTGACTAATACACCACCCTACTGGGCTTCTTCCAGTCTTGGCCCTCTACCTTTGGAACTTTACACATGGAGTCTATACCTGCAAAATACTACTACCAGCTTTCCCGAGCCCCACTTTCTGCCCATTCAGTCTCTGGGTTGTTAGCTCTGAATTATAAAAATAAAAATGATAATGAAAATGGCTCACATTAATGGGAATTTATTCTGACTCAAAGACTATGCTATGGATTTTATATCTACTATCCCAGCTAATGTAAAAATATAGAAAGATGTGGGGGGATTGGAGAGTAAGGTGAAGAACAAGAAGAAAGCATCAGTGCTCTGGCCCCCACATAGGTTGGGATCGGTGCACACGTTACCATCTGCCCATATTCCAGTTGGTACCGATACAGACTCTGTCAATGCCAGAGCAACAGGGACGGTAGAAATCACACTCCCATCTCCTTTCGAGGGATGGAGGTATACTCTGCAACAATGTCTGGGCAATTTTCTCAGTCGGGTTAGACTGTAAGCTCTGTAAGGGCCAGCACTGTGATCCTATTTGTTCACGGTGGATTCCTGCTACCTAGCACAGTGCCTGCCACAGAGTAAGTGCTCGAAATTTCTCAATAATGTCTGTCAAATCTACTTTTCAGTTAGTAAAGATTCACCCCAGACTCTGATAAGTTGTATAGGTTTTAACTTTTCTTGTGATCATTTTTCTTCTTTTTTCTGTAGTTTCCTAGCTATTTTAGTGGACAATTGGGAGAAACGTCATGTATTTTTAAACCAGAAGTCACTTTAACGAGCTTTAGACATTATTGTATCAAAGCTGAAGAATGCCTCTACTAAATGGCAATAATCCTACACATTTCATAAATTGCATTTGATAATTAATGCATAGGAGTCAGAAATATCAAAAAAGACTATGACTTTGTGACCCCAAGTAAATACCAGCATTGCACAAAGCCCGTTTCCTTATCTGTACAATGAAGAAAATTACAGCTACCATCTAGGTTTGTTGTATGTATATATATCAAGTGGGGGGGACTAATATAATGAATGCAAAATTGCTTTGCAAACTGTAAATCCTATATATATTTTAGATGTTTTGGTTGCTAAATTTATTATTGTTTTCTGCCTTGTGTGCTAATCTATGTGCAACATCTTTTTGTGTCCAAGACTCTAACCACATATTTTATTCTGTCATTCCCAAAAGCAAAAGTACAGTATTATACTCAATTTCTCTACCAGATTCAAGGGCATGACCCCTTTGGCAGGGAGAGAGTTACTGTCAGGAAAATCTTGCTGTTGGATCCAGGACAAGCCATTAAATAGTTGCATAAGTCTTTGTCAGCTTGGAGTTGTTGTTCTGCAGGTGTTTTGCTCTGTTGACACAGCTCATGTTGGCCCTGTTTTATTTATTGCTCTTTCTTTTGGAGGAAATCAGAGAGAAAACAGGACTCATACCACAAATGGAAACAGTTTATCTCTTTCGCTATTGAACTCCTTGGGAAAGAAGAAAGATATCAGTAAGAGATGCATGAATGAATAAAAAATAACCACCGTCAAAACACACTAAAAAGAGTATAAAGGTGATCCATTAGATGGATCCATCCACCCAGTGGATCCATTAGGTCATCCATTAGGCTCTGCAGGAGACACACAGGTAAATAAGGAAGACACAGTCCCTGCCTTCATGGAGCTTAGCCGCACAGAGCAACTCTTAACATACAGCAACCATAACGAAGTGCTTATAGCTCTTCCCACACCCCCATGTCGACAGATCTCAATAATGATTAATGGTTTTTACATATCTTATTTCTCAAAGTATATATTTTGTTGCAAACACATGTTAAAATCTTGTTCTCAAATACAGCACTTGATGAGGCCAATGAACAAACTTTCAGAGAATAAGTAATAGACAGTTGTCTGGGAAGAAGTAAAGGTTTTGGAAAACATAAGCAGCTTCTGTCCAGCTGGCTGTTTCTGTGTCTTGTTGATCGCCACTGAAAAGGCTGAACATATAGGAAATGGTCTTCTTTCTAATGTGAAAGGCATATTTGTGTCCCATGGAATGAGAGGTATGCCTGGTATGAGAACAGGACCCAAGGTCACCGCAGGGCTCACAGTTGTAACACATATTTTGTGAGTTCCCTGCCTCCACGGGATCACTGCCTGTCGGGTATCACGTCCAGTGCTTCTGTGGATTAGTCCTCGGCTGTTTAATTCTTGTAATTTTCACTTGTTCTTCCCTTTCTTCATCGTCCTCTGTCTCTGTTGTTGTGGAATTTCATTTCAGTCTTGAAGTCCGTTTGATCTCATCCAAATGCTATTTTAGTAGCATTTGTTTTCTATTTTCTCAGAGTCTTGTAGACATGGCTCAGCAACTTTTATATTTCTTGAAACTTTTAACTCTTAGATGAAGACTCGGGATATATATAATTTTTATAAACACCTGCATTTTAAGTCTGAATAGATGACATGTGTTTCATGTTTTACAGAATGAAAATTGGAAGCTTATGTTTTAAAAATTAAATAAATACTTGTTTATAGTTTATTAAAAAGCCTTATACACTGCCAGTCATCATCTATCACCTGACAAGGTTAATATTTATCTAACTTTTAAAGCAAGATTTATGTAGAATAAAATATAGAAATTTAAAATGTATGTTGTGATAAATTTTGATAAATATATTCACCCATGAAACCACCACCCCAAATCAAGACAAACATACCATTTTTTATATTGATCAATGTTATTATATATATTAGTAGCTCTTTTATATTGCTGAGTAGTATTCTATTGTATGAATATACCATGATTTGTTTATCCATTCAATTGTGGATGGATATTTGAATTGTTTCCAGTTTTTGGCTATTATAAATAAAGCCAGACACTGGTAGTCACATTCTTATACAAGTATTTTTATGAACATGTTTCATATCTCTTGAGTAAATATTTAGGAGAAAAATTGCCAGATCATAGAATATGTCTATGTTTGGCTTTATTTAAAAACTTACATTTTTCCAAAGTGGTGTATCATTTTACACTTCTGAGAGTTCTAGTAGCTCTATACCTGCGCCAACATTTGATGTTATCAGTCTGTTTAATTTTAATCATTCTTATGGGTGTGACATGGTATATCATTCTGGTTTTAATTTGTATTTTTTGATGACAACAATGCTGAGCACTTTTGCATGTGTTCATTTGCCATTCCTAGATCTCCTTTGTGAAGACTTTAGCCCATTTTAAAAAATGAATTGTTTATCTTTAATATTGATTTGTAGTTGTTCTTTAAGTGTATTATTCTGAATACAAGTCATTTGTTTTACATCTACATTTGTTGTATATACAATATATACATGTGTATATATTTGTTACACATACAATATGTATGTATTAATATATATGTTACTTATACAATAAATATATATTTCTATTCATATATTTCTCCTAATCTGGGAGTTCCCTTTATATTTTCTAAATGCTATTTTTTATTAGAACCAAATGTCAGCTTTGAGATAAATGCTGTTCTTTGAAAAATGTGGTTTTTCATTTTTTGAAGTTCAATTATTCTCCTGTGTTTTCCTCTGTAAGATTTTATTTCTAGTTTTATGTTTAGCTTGACAATCCAACTCTAATTTTTTGTGTGGGGATTTCAGTGGCAAACTTTATTATTTTTTTTCCTATATGCTTACTCTGACATTCCAGAGTCATTTGTTGAAAAGATTTTCTTTCTCTCTTTGTGAAAATTAATTTATTGTATATGTGCAGATCGACTTCCAGACTCTTTATTCTATTTTGTAAATTCCATAGGATTTTCTATATGGGTTTTTATCATGTCACCTGTGAATAAAGCCAGTTTTAATTGTTCCTTTCCAACCTGGCTGCCTCTTCCACCTCACGCTGGTTATAAATTCCAGTACAATGTTGAGTGGAAGTTGTAAGAGCAGGTGTTCTTATCTTGTTCCTGATTTTATTTATTTATTTTGTTTTATTTTTGGAGACAGAGTCTCACTCTGTTGCCTGGGCTAGAGTGCAGTGACATCAGCCTAGCTCACAGCAATCTTAAACTTTTGGGCTCAAGTGATCCTCCTGCCTCAGCCTCCAGAGTAGCTGGGACTACAGGCATGCGCCACCATGCCCGGCTAATTCTTTCTATATATATATTTTAGTTGTCCAGCTAATTTCTTTCTACTTTTAGTAGAGACGGGGGGTGGGGGGAGTCTCTCTCTTGCTCAGGTTGGTCTTGAACTCCCGAACTTGAGCGATCCTCCCGCCTCAGCCTCCCAGAGTGCTAGGATTACAAGCGTGAACCACTGCGCCCAGCCTTGTTCCTGATTTTAGAGAGAAAGCATCCTATGTTTCAATATTAAGTATGATGTTGGCTGTAGAATTTTTGTTGAGAATTGTTATCAAGAACGGATGTCGTATTTTGTCAAATGCTTTTTCTCTGTCTGTTGGGATGATCACGTAATTTTTCTTTTTTAATTTGTTAATATGGTGAATTACATTGATTGAGTTTTGAATATTAAACCAATCTTACATTTCTGGAATAAACCTCACTTGGCCATGATGCACTTATGGTTGAATCTAGTTGATTTTGTCGAATTTAGTTTGATATTTTGTTTAGAAATTATGCTCAGAGGAATATTTTTCCCTCTACTGTTCTTTGACTATACCTGTGTAACCATCTATTTCTCCCTGCAGATCCGTCATTTTTATCCTCACGTAATTTAAAGCTCTGTACTTTGGTGCATAGACTTATTCCTTGTGCTTGGGGTTTCATTGAGCTTGGTGGATCTGTGGGTTTATAATTTTTGTCATATGTGGAAAATTTGGGGTTATTACTTCTCCAAATATTGTTCTACCTTTTCTTGTCTCCTTTGATGATTCCAATTACACATACATTAGGTCACTAGAAGTCCCATGGTTCACTGAAGTTCTTTTCATTTTTAAAAATTATTTTTTCTCTTTATCTTTCACTTTAAATAGTTTCTATTGTTCTATCTTCAAGTTTCTTCATCTTTATCTCTGCTAAATCTAATCTGCTGTTAACGCCAACGAGAGTTTTTTTCAACTCATACATTGTACTTTTCATGCCTAGAAGTTCAATTTGGATCTTTCAAAATATCTTTCATGTCTCTATGTAAATTTTGAACAAATGGAATGCATTTGATCAGTTTTAATAACTGTGTTAAAGTCCTTGTCTGCTAATTCCAACACCTATGTCAGTGTTGAGTCCATTTCAACTCATGGCTATTTCCTCTCATTCTGGTTCCTATTCTTCTGCTTATTTTATGCCTGATAATTTTTGACTGGATGCCAGACACAGTAAATTTTATTTGTTAGGTGCTGGATATTTTATATTCCTATAAATTTTCTTAAGCTTTGTTCTGGGGTGCAGTGACTTTACTTGGAAACAGTTTGATTCATTCGGGTCTTGCTTGAAGTTTTGTTAGGCAGAATCAGTGCAGCGCTCAGTCTAGGGCTAATTATTCCTTAATACTGAGGCAAGCACCTTCTGTATACTCTACCCAATGCCTAGTGCATTATTGTATTTTTCCACTCTGTCTGACGAGAACAGGCACTATTCCTGGCCGTGTGTGTGCAGAAGGTACTGTTTCTTTAATCCCCTTGAAGGGCTCTTTTCCCAGTACCAAGTAGCATCCTCACATATGTCCACTGATCAATACTCTGCCACATACTGAAGGGGGACCTTCTAGAGGTGTCCGGATTTCTCTGTTCGTGAAATACCCTCCTCTCCATTACTGTGTCCTGAACACTCTAGCTCCCACAGTCTTTCTGGCATCTCAATTCCATGTCCTCAATTCAAAGAGTTTATTTATTTATTTTTTCCGGCTTTATTACGGTATTCTTGACAAATAAAAATGATATATCTTTAAGGTGTACAATGTGATGATTCGACATATACTGGAATAGTTTAGATAGGAGGCAGGGTGAACCTGACCCATGGCAGTGACATAGACATTGTAAGGAAATAGATACAAAAGATTCTGTAGAGGGAAAACCAATAAAATATGGAAATCAGGGATGAGAAGAAATAGAGAAATCAATTACGTACCTGACATTCTTGGAGTGGGGAATCAGGAGGAAAATGGTGCTATTCATTGAAATAGGAATCTAATGGGAAAAGTTGCTTTGAAGAGGAAGCTGTCAATTTTGAGGATCAATAACCTGTGAG
>JAQIFY010001032.1:0-14531 GCA_028533085.1 Varecia variegata | reverse complement strand
CTTGCACTAATATCTTTTGTTGGATATCATTTTAAAATATGTAAATTGTAGACCCCTTTGTGGTGGCTTTTGCTGCTGTTTGTTAGGGGCAAAATAAAGATGCAAGAAATTCTTTTAGCATGAAGAAATGCATTTAATGAGTTCCAGAACTTGAAATGAATTGCTTCAGCTCCTTTAACAGTCATCTGTATGCCATTGACGAGATTTTATTAGACAGGCATTTAATTAGAGGAAGTCTGTGGGCCAGGTTCTTTCCTGCATGTGTGATTCATATTTGGAAATTTCTCACAGATTTATCTCACCAAATCGTGCTGCATGGCCTGCACTTAAAATGTGAATTACCCTCATTTTATTCTCAAGAACTTCTTTGAAGATTCAAACCATGCAGTACTGAAAAAGCCAGGCCTGCAAAACTGTAGCATGAGCCTCTCGAAATTTCCACTGAGTGTACAAAATCCAGTCTGTCCTGCATGCATGTCAGAAATACAACTTTTGGATTAGCCCGGGAATCATTCTGATTTATGTTGTCAAGCAATTTCTAAAGGAAAAAATTTAAATTTTAAACCGTCATTTTAAATGTTAAAACTGTTGTCAATGTGCATACAGATCCCCTTTTTCATATCAATAATCAGTATTCATATGCTTTTAATCAACTTTTCCACTTAAAACATTATTCCATATTTCAGTACAGAATGGGTTTGGTGGAAGTGTAGTGAGTGAGTGGGTTACAGGTAGATGTAGCCTTAAATTAAGAAATCTGGAGCTTTCTTAACCATCAGGTTTATTTTTAATTTATTTGCTTCTATGCTGATCTCTTCTCTTTGCCTGGGACCTTATTCTAATAAGCCAGAATCTTATGAACTCACAGAGTTATATTCCCCGGAAAAGCTCTTTGCTCTTGTGGGGTATAAACATTTCTCCTCTGGTGGTCATGAGCTTAGTCCCTCTGTGGTTGGCCTTCATCCAATTTCATGGTATGAGTCTATTCTATTGCTGCTAAATTTCAAAATTGAACTGCAAAGAGTCTTTGTAGGCAATCCCTGTAACAGAGCAAGTGTCTTTGAACCTTAAGGAGGTGAACATTTCAAAATAATCCATTGCGGGTGGCTCTCTGCAGAGTTGCATATGGAGCCCTGGTAGCCAAACCCTTAAGAACATATGGCAGGAAAGGTACTCTTGAATGAACCTCTATGAGCAGTAAGCGATTAAAGAAATTTACTCTGGTGACATTAAAGAATTTACTGGTGCTTTTTTTTTCTTTGTTAGTTTAATTCCATCTGTTTCTGCTTAATTGAGTGAAACTTAATACAGGGAAACAGGGTCTCTAGTGAATATATGTGCATACCTCTAACACCAGTTGCTGGGATTTAAAGCGAAGCCATGACTTTTAGACTCAAATTAGCATGCTGCTTAATATACCAATTTTCTTTTTATTAAAAAGTATAACAGAAAGCAAAAAAAAAAAAATCTTCATGATGATTTGGCCTGGAGTTGTAGACATCCAAGATCAAAAGTGGCCTGGCTGCCACCTGTTTGGGTACATACTTAAAAGGGGCTGCTTGTTTCCTTGTGCAACCTGGAGTGATGTCTGAGCAGTTTCCTTGTGAGCAGAGCTTGTAAATGCTGACTTGTATGCCATATGTGTGTTTGGGAGGGTGGTAGATTCTTGTTTTGAAGAAAGATCTTGCTTCATAAAATAAACAGCACATCACTCCAAAAAAAAAAACAAAAAAAAAAACCCACAGACAGAACCTCTAGCACAAGGAACTTTTTTTTTCTATTAATAGTAAAAGTAATTAAACATCCTGGTGGAAGCTAGGAAAGAATTAGGAAATCTTCTTTTCCTGAAAGCTTCAACAATTGAATAGACTCCGATTTGCTGAGGGTGATTTCAGCATGGCTTGGCCTCGTGGTGCAGGCATCACAGTGTCGCCTGGAAACGGAGCCTTCAGCATCCTCTTGGCCTCTGACATTTGATTATAACTGGAAGGAGAGGCAGCTCATTTGCTTCTTGCTGTGAGCCCTAGATCAAGTTACTCTGATGTGTTTTGGGGTGGCTTTCTGCTTGAAAATAGGGAGGGTTAAAAATCAGCTGCTGAAACAGGATATCTGATCTACGGGAGCCATTGCGAGCCAGCCCACAGTTCACTCTTCGAGGTCGGTGCTGCTAGTGCAGTCGTGGAAAATCTTGCGGCAGAAGATTGGCGGTTGCCGCCAGGGCCAGGCGTGGTGATTTCAGAATATTGAGGAATAGTTAGAAAAAACTACAAAATGCAAAAGCACACCAACCAGGGGCACTAAGGAGGGAGTGAGGACCTGGGGTGGGGGTGGGGGTGGGGGGCGTAGTAAAAAGCACCAAAAGTGACCAGCTCTGCTTTGGAGTAGGAGGTGCAGCTGGTGGTGGTCCTGGGAATTTGGAAGTGGTGAGTCTACTTTATTAAGAGTCTGGGTTGTCAGCTGGATCTAAAGTGGGAAACAGTAGGAGGGCCACTTAGGAGCCTGCAGGGGTGTGGTGACCGGTCTGTTATTACCCACAGATGACCTTTCCTGACTCATGAAACCAAGCTAACGACTCCTTTTTCCTGGGCCTCAAAGTTCCTTTGTCAGAAGTAAAGCCTTTATCACTCTGCCTGCAGTGATTAATAGAAAGACCAGGGACAGGTCTTGCTCAGTTCCACGCACAGTGCCTGCCCTCTGCCAAGCACCTGGATTGGCTGATGGATTCAGTCCCTCACTCTTTCCCCCTTTCTGCCTTGGAAAGTTGTCATGAAACCCTGACTAACCAAATCTCACAAGCTTGGCCTATATTATTAATCCAATTCCCTTCTGTTCTCTCTGTGTGTATATTTAATACTACAGATAATGTTTTATTAAACAATTTCTAATACACCGAATTAATTTTGAAATAGAAAAGGCTGGGGACTTCATTCTCATTTTTGTCATTTGTTTAATGAATTTGAGAAAACATTTTTCTGTTGTTCCATTGTATGCAGTGTTTTGTCAGCATGTACCTATCTAGAAGAAAAAGCTTTGTTTTCAACGGTCTGTCTTTATCCTCAAAGCATGGTATATCTTCTGTTCCCTGCATTGTTGGAGCACTGTCTGATGTCTTTTTTTTTTTTTTTTTTAACACTGCTGAATACCAGGTTGTACTTGGAATCCCTGTCTCCTCTAGAATACAGTGATCCTGTTAACTAAACGCTTTTGCTTGGAAGCATCCCAGGTGGTCGTCCTGAGCGGTGCCATCTCTCACTCAGGTGGGAAAAGAGAAAATGAATAGATGACTTTGCTTTTCTGATTTCATACTTTGAGCAGTGCACGGGGGCGGAGGGACCCTTGGAAGCGACCAGGATCACTGTAGCTGGGGGAGAGGGCTCATGGAAACAGAGCGCATCTGTGATGGTGGCTTGCATAGGGGAGCCCAGAGAGCCGGCCCAGGGATTTGCTGTCATATTTTGAATGGGAACATCTATTTAAACGGGGATTACAGCCTTTACATAGATCACATCCAGAAGAGAATGCAGCGGTGTGTGTGTTTTGCTGGGAGAGGCAGCAGTAGGTGGGAATGCAGAGGAGGCCTCACTTAATTGGCTTCTCGTGGCTGATGAGCTGGTTTTTGTTTTGATGGGCACCCACAATGCCGGCTCTCACAGATGCTCTCTGATTTCATCTTCTCTCCACTGCGGAAGAGTGCAGTACCTCGATAAAGCATGGATTTATACCACTGGGAAGATTGGTGGCTTCTCCAATAACAATGGGCTTGGTGATTCTTTTAAGCATGGAAGGCCAAGCTCATGTCACAGTGTATGCACGGTATTAATCTCTCTTGTTAATCCAAACTGAAGAGGCTTTTACTTGTCCTAACAGGTATCTTGCTGTAAAAACTGTCAATTGTAACTGTTCTTTCCCACTGATGGCGGAAGCTTTGTCCTGAGTACAAGATGGTATTTTTCATTGGTACGAAGCACCATGTTCCCCAACCCAAACACTGCTGCCACCCCCACCACCATCACCAACATCACCACTGTCACCACCATGTTCAAACAGAGGCACATTCTCCTTAGTCTCTTCCCTGTGAGTAAGAACACGCTGTAGTGCATTCACCACCATCCTCCCATTAGTGCATTTCTCTCTTTATTTTTCTGCAAGTTGCATCACTGTTGCTTTTCTGAATTGCTTGATAATGAACCGGGAAGTCAATGCTTAGCTGCTTGTAAAACTTTTCTTAAAGGAACTGGGTGTAAGAAGCACATATACGTTACCCTCAACCACCTAAGGTATTTAAGAAGAGGACAACACCGCTAATATTGGTAATCCTATAACCTGCTTTTTCTTGTGGAAGCTTGGAATTTCAACAAAATACTGCCAGCTTTTTACACTGTGTCCACTGGGCCGGGGACCCAGCTTAGATATCAGACTGTAGGGAGACTGCCTCTCATTCAGCACAACACTGCTTGTTTTTGATAACTGGCTTTCAAATGCAGATGATCTCTTCAGAGATGTCATTGTATTCTTTTAGAGATTATGGATTTAAATAGAGCCTTTTTTAAAAAAATAGATGAACACCTACATCTCTAACATATTTCCTGCATGTGCATCTGAAGCATGTTCTGGGGACATAGAGATAAAATCTCCTATATTTTAGAACCAAATAACAGGAGATAAATCATGGTAGATAAGTGGCATTTAGAAGCTTGCAAAATAATTTTATTGGGAGCAATGTTGAAGACAATGCTTAGATACTTTTTTATAATTATACTTTTCAAAATTTCAAAAAGAGAAATTGAGGAAGCAATCAATATTCTCATTTCCATCAATATTCTCATAATACCTGTCTAGTTAAAAAAGGAGACCAACTTATTGACCCATTTAAAAAAGCACAGGTCAAATGCAGTATTGGAAGTGCCATTTTTATTACCTGAAAGGTAGAATGGAAACATTTTTCTTTTTCCAGAATTGAGTGAGTTTGTGTTTTAAGGTTTTAACACCAGCCGAGGAGGCAGATGAGTAAGAGGCAGCTTGTGCCCAATCCCAAAGCGGGGAGAAAGACACAGACTGTGTCATTGATAACAAAGGCTCCTCGAGCGGAGAGAGCAGCGCTGCAGTCCAGTGCTGCCTGGAGCAGCCGGGAGAGAAGAATGATGAATGTAGTTTAAATTAAAAAGATAGAATAGCTCAGACAGTTTCTGAGCCGGGTGATAAATTGAAATCCATAAATATAGCAGTGCTAATGTGAAGTTCCATAATTGTTTGTGCCATGAGAATGTGTACATTTAAAAGGATTTTAAAAAGCAATTACTAGAAATACCTCCCTTGAGAGCAGTATTGATAGGGACATTTCCGGTCCACGGGGACGACATAAACCTCTTCATATAGATTAATGGTGGCAGGGGCGGGGCTGTCATGAAATCGTTTGGGAAGAGGTGAAGGATTTAAGAGTTCTTAAACTGAAACGTAAATGAATACCTAAAAAAATGCAGGGCAGTTTTTGGAAACAGGAAATAATTTTTAAAACATCAGAAGCTTCCAGACTTTAAGACTATAACCACTCTTTTTCTAATCTCTTTAAACTATTTTCTATCTGTTGCCTTAATATCAGGTGATTCCCCATGAGGTCCCCAAAAATTATTTACCTAGAGCTCTCTGATGAAAGAAATTACTGCGTGTTAACTTGTCGTAGAGGAAAAAGTGATAGAAATACCAAGGCATTAAAATGCTATTGAGTAGCAATGAATGTCAGTCAATTTCCTCTCCCCATTGCCTGGGGTTGTGCCTTCAAAGCAGGTGACAGCAAGAGGTGAACAGCTTTATAAAGCTGTATAAATCAAACTGGGCTCATTTTATCTAATGACACAACCATGTTTGTTGACTTCTTTGTAAAATGGACTACTTCAGTGAAAATCGCTTCTATGTAGTTCTAATCACTCCGTGACCTTGGACTTTGGCTTTCTGTAGACACGGCTTTTCATACCTGCTGGTGTGGACACCAGTTTGTACAGACTGTTGCCACATAACTCTGGCTCAAAGTCAAAAGAGAATTTTAATTACTCATCACACTGCCAAATTCTAATTGCCCTTGTTGACATATTTCCTTAATTGCTGAATAGTAAATGCGCTCTACGTATTTTTGTTTGGGCCATGTCACCTATACGTTTTCAAAGCCTTGAGTAGTTTCACTTGCAAAGAGAGAAGAGGGCCTCTTCTCCAGGGATGCAACTCAAGTTAGCAAAATTGAACTTCAGAGTTTCAGACTTTCCCTTCCTTAGAATTGCAGATAGAGTTCTAGACCAGACTGCTTGATATTTATTGATTTATTGGTCTTACTGTTTAAATACACTCATCGCCCTTTCTTAGGCCCTGGGAATGTACACAGTGCCAGCTAGAGTAGCCTCTTGGGAAAAGGAAAGTGACCACCCTGACTTGGTATTCCCCCGAGCCCGAGTATTGCAGGTGTGAAGTGGGTAATCGATTCGTCTTGAAGCTGCGGGACTGACGTGTAGGATGCTGTCCCCCAACATCCCATGGCTGATGCTCCACTGTCCCCAGCTTTCCCTGGGCACATGGGGGACTGTGAGGTTCCCATTCAGCCTTGTGTGTCATACCTCCTATCTCTGATGTGGTCAAACAGGGATTCTTCCAAATCTAAATGACGTCTCTGAACTGCCATGCCTTCTTGGCAGGGCAGCACCTCTCCAGGAACCATACTCTGTTACCTCCTCCTGCTCAGTCTCCTAAATATGAGTGCTCCCAGGGGTGCAGTAAGGGCGATAGCTTTTGACCTTGCGAGGGTGGAAGCGGCTGTATTTGAGCTTGTGCACCCTTGTTTCTCCCTTGGCCGGTGGCACTTTATCTCCTGTCTGGTGAGGGATGCCACCAGGTCCTGATAGTTACTCCTTCCTCGCATCCGGCCCCCTCACGCTCGCCTTCTAGCTCCTTTCTCTTCTCGGCTCCAACTCTTTCAATGCTGAGGTGAAGAACGCTTTTTTTGTTCCACGTCCCTGCAAGGTCAAGGCCCAGCATGCTCTCATTTTTAACCGCTTCCCGCCATCTCGCACACAGCGTGAGAGCTGAAGGTAAGCCCCGGATTCTGCCAGATTACAGTGGACAAGTAAAAAGTGACTCTCAAACAGCAACTCACAAATGCATGAAATGTTTTGCTCTCTAGATAGACTGCCAGAATCTCTCTTTTCTAATTCCTATATGTAGTGATAAACTTTTGACTTTTTGTGATTTTTTTTTAAAGAGAATAGTGTAGCGCCTTGAAACAATTGCAGTTCTAATTTGTGTCACTATTTCTATTTGACAAGTTCCAACTCTTTTGCAATTATTGTATTCAGTTGTGCACTAGTGTCAATAAAATTGGCATTTGTGAAGCAATTTCTGGCCTTTTTCTCCGGGGTTTTCTGGGTCTGGTGGTGTGTGGGGTGATGGGGTCTTTGTCTGACACAGGACTTTGATTTTAGTGAGGTGTATGAAAAATGTGAGGATTTAATACAAGTGGAGGGATTTTTAAAAGGCAAACTTACCTGCCTTTTCCTTACATTTCCTAACCTTGTTATTCAATGGTCATTCTACTGACCAGTAGTCAGTGGGCAGGACATCTGCTTCTTGTCGATCTCGGGCATGGTGGCTTTTCCCCACCCTGTGTTGGTGACACAGCTAACTGGTCAATCTGGGACCAGGGTGGGGGCTGGTGGTGGTTTCTCCACAGTTTGTCCACACAGGGGTCAAAGTCACTGCCCCCACTTCTCCAGCTCCACTCTGAGCTATTGCATCTCGTAATTTCAAAATGCATGTGAATGGCTCCAGAGGGGGAGAGTAGATGCCAAGAAAATGGGGTACTCCCGGAAACCTGCACTTCACCTTGCCCTTGGCTCTCCTTACCAGGGTGCCGAGTAGCAGTGACCCCGAAACTGTACACTGGAAAATGGGGAAGCATTGTCTTGTCTTTCCTTATGGTGGTAACAGATGAGACTGCAGGTTACTTTAACTTTGCTTACCTCATACAAGCTCTAGCAAATCTGCATTAGGATCATAGACATAAGTGTTAGATAAAAACACTTTGGTTAGAAGTAGTCATATGTTTTGAAACACCCCATGCAGCCTCAGTGGGTTGAAGTATAGACATTCGTAAAATTATTGAAGTGTCTTGGACACATCATCCCCCTTGGTTGACTCGTAATAGGTAATATATACATTTTCATGTTATTTAATATAGTATCCATTTTCAAGGACTAATTAAGTTACCTATCGTTTTTTGACTCATAAAGGGGAATTGTGATAATGTAATGACCTCTGGCTTTGCATTTTTGAGTGATCACCTTTGCCTGTCATGTGATGCTAGTGTTTCTGTCCCAAACAGTGAGAGACATGGAATGACATCACCAGGTATAACAAGCTTCCTTCTGGCCTTCGTAGAATGGGAGGTAGTTGCTTGACCTTTCTGTTAGCTGTGACCCACTGTACAAGACATAGTGTGTCCTAGGTATACCAGTCGCTTAGATGCCTGTTAGTATAGTTCTGTTTTCTAGTAATTCCTCCCTGTCTCGTTGTGATATAGATACTGTGTCTTTCGTGAGTAATTCTTAGAAGCAAAGGCAGTAGTTGGGAGATGAAAATACTATTTTGGGATACACTATGCTTTTAAGCTATTCTAATTATCTAAGCAGACTTCTCCATCTTATCCTTAGTTATGTAACGCAGGCTCCGTTGAATTATTCATACCTTGGTGTCTTTAATATGAAGGCAGCTGCAACTTGGGGGAAAAAAACTAGAAAATAATGAGTTGTACTAAATTTGCCAGAGGGTAGTCAAGGTTCTAAAGATTTGAAAAGGTGAAAGTAGTGAATAGAAATCAGATCCCAGAAAAAATGATTTTTTTCTTTTCTTTAAAACTTCTCATCCCCAAACAGGCTCCCTGACTGGTAGCCCTCACCTTTCAGAGCTGTCCGTCAACTCGCAGGGAGGAGCTGCCCCCGCCAACGTGACCTTGTCTCCCAACCTGAGCCCCGACACCAAGCAGGCCTCTCCCCTGATCAGCCCGCTGCTCAACGACCAGGCCTGCCCGCGCACGGACGACGAGGAGGATGGCCGGAGAAAGGTGCTGGCGGGGGCCTTGCCTGGGTGTACGTGTGTGCCTGTGTGCGAGAATTTTTACAGTGTAGTAAAATACAACATAAGACGTACCTTTTGGCCGGGCGCGGTGACTCACGCCTGTAATCCTAGCACTCTGGGAGGCCGAGGCGGGTGGATCGCTCAAGGTCAGGAGTTCAAGACCAGCCTGAGCAAGAGTGAGACCCCGTCTCTACTAAAAATAGAAAGAAATGATCTGGACAGCTAAAAATATATGGAAAAAATTAGTCGGGCATGGTGGCACATGTCTGTGGTCCCAGCTACTCGGGAGGCTGAGGCAGTAGGATCGCTTGAGCCCAGGAGTTTGAGGTTGCTGTGAGCTAGGCTGACGCCACGCCACCCACTCTAGCCCGGGCAACAGAGCGAGACTCTGTCTCAAAAAAAAAAAAAAAAAAAAATGTACCTTTTAACTATTTTTAAGTGTACATATAGTTCAGTGGCACGAAGTACATCCACATTGTTGTGCCACTGTCCCCACCTCCAAACAGAAATTCTGCACCCATTAAACACTCACGCCCCATCCCTCCCCTCACCTGGCTTATGAATGTGCCTACTCTAAGTACCTCAGACAAGCGGGATCATGCGGTGTTTGTCCACTTGTGACTGGCTCGTTCTCCTTAGCGTAGCATCCTCAAGGTTCATCCATGCTCTAGCTTGGGTCAGAGTTGAATTCCTTTTTAAGGCCGAGTGACACTCCATTGCGTGTATAGACCACATTTTGTTACCCATGCATCTGTCGGTGGACAGCTACCTTGCTCCCACCTTTTGGCCACTGTGAATAATGCAGCTGGGAACACGGGTGTACAGGCCTTTCAGTTCTGTTGTGCACGTACCCAGCGGTGGGACCAGGTGGACTCGTAGAGAAGTGAGGAAGAAGGCGGGCAACAGGGACTTCCTTGTACTGACTGTTGCAAGAGAAAGCAAACCCGATGGCCATGCCCACCTAACTGACAGGCTCCAGGGTACTGAGGCATGATGGTGCCACCAGCTGATCTTGCCCATGTCCCTTGAGATCCAGCCACCTGTGTTCCTGCAAAGTAACTTTCATTTCACAAACACCAGCACTGCCAGTCCAAGGCACTAGGACAAAGGACGCGATAGAGTATCTTTCGTGTGTTTTCTTGCAGACTGCATCCCTCTAGCATTTTCCTAATGCGAGTCCTCGTGCTGATGGTGACATTTACTTGGGAGGAAACCTTTCTAGACTATATTCTTGTCCTGGAAATCCATTCTGTTATTCTAGTTTCTCTAACACAAAAAGAATAAATAAAGAGTTTATTTAGCCTGATGCCAGCTAAAAAAAGATCTCCAGTTAGTAACATATCACTTTAATCAGGGCATTCTTGGAGACTTATACTAAAATGGTTATTGTGTCTTGGTTTTTTTGATGGATTTTACAGAGATTCCCAACTGACAAAGCATATTTCATTGCTAAAGAAGTATCCACCACGGAGCGAACGTATCTGAAAGATCTTGAAGTCATCACTTCGGTATGTGCACTGTTTCCCCTGAAGCATTAAATTACATAATTTATCTCAACTAATGCTCAGCTTCACAGGAGAAGCTGGAGCCAATTAAGTGTTGCGTTTCTCTGACTTCAATTGAAAGGCTTTTGGTCCTGGGGTAAAGAAATTAAATGCCAATAATACATTTAATTTGGAATATACTATACAAAAAATTTTGTGACTGTGATTTTAATTGCAAAGGAAGGAAGTTCCCAAGGTGGACAAAATTAAAATTAAACATTTTACTGTCTGCCAGCACCTATCTAGAATACTTGCCCATTGTCAGATGTAACTACTTATTTTTGTTCGAGGGAGGACCCCAGGTGAACAGGGGCCTTATTTTATCTTTAATAATAAATTGAGTCATGTCATCACAGTCTGCCAGAAGAATGCCTTTGATTATTCTCATCAGTCCTGTTCAGTCTTGGAAACAAATTCAGAGCATTGCAGATGTCCTTCTGACCCCGGGACTCTGGGAAAGAATTAGCCAGTTGGGAGGGAAACTGGAATCATTGAGATTCTGTTCCTTCTGGGATGTGTTTTGTGTTTGGGCAGGTGCTGAGAAAGCAGGGTGGAACCCAATCCCAACCCAGCTCATGGACAGGAGTGACTGTGCGATGGTGGCTGCTTTATCCCCCTGGTTTGGCCACCTTCATGCTCAGCATTTTAACAGAAGAACAGAGATGGAAGTTATTAAAGGAATGAAGCAGGGGGTATTCAGTTGTCATATATTAGTGGTTATCCAGTGAGTTGGCCAGAATGGAGATTTTGGTTCTAGTAGTTGCCCATTTAATTTATCCTGACTTAAGCAGTCATTGGGTAACAAATCTCAGAAGGCAATCCTAGAGAAATCAGTGCTTCTCCCACCATTTAAACAAAAGCTAGGGCAGGCAGTGAGGCCTGGACACCCCTGTGTTCCTGAAATGGTGAGAACCTAGCAGCAAAGCCCTTGGTCTCCCGTCAATCACACGTGGCTGCCGCGTTCCTTCTGAAATATTGCAAACGTTTGTCATTACTCTTTATACCTCTAAGTGTGCCCTCTTTTTGTTCCCAGTGGTTTCAGAGCGCAGTGAGCAAAGAGGACGCCATGCCAGAAACATTGAAAAGTCTCATATTCCCAAATTTTGAACCTTTGCACAAATTTCATACCAATTTTCTCAAGGAAATTGAGCAACGACTTGCCCTGTGGTAAGTACAATTATATTTAATAGTTTTTCTTTCTTTCTCTCTCTCTCTCTAGTATTATTTTTATGTTGTCCCTAAAAACAGCAGGCAGGAACAAAGATGAAAGAAACGGGCTTAAGACAAGCCAACCTTAAAGCGATTTTCAGTTAAATTGTACATGTGTTTAGATCTCATTTTCAGTTTTTTTCCTTTGGTTTACGGTTGTACAAAATGCATTTTTTTCCCTGACAATAATTATGTGATTATAACAAAGATAGTAGTTACTTTTGGAGGGGTGGTGGGGATTGTAATGAGCAGAGGCGTGTGAAAGCTTTGGGGGGTGTTGGCAGTATTTCACTGATGCTTGCTTTGGAGTCATTTGTGAAGTACATACATCTTGTGCAGTTTTATGTGTTATATTTCACAGTGTTTAAAAGGTGCTTTGAAAAATTTGGAACCCTAATAACACACACATGCATCACACATGCACACACACTTTTACCTTGGTTTATCACAAGGTTCTATTTTAATGTGTGAAATTCCATCTGAACAAATGCACATCCGATGCAGAATTCAGAATTAAAAGACAAATGACCTAAATGTCTATCAGTAGCAGACTGGTTAAAAATAATGTTAAGTCTATCCATTAAATACCAAATAAAACATCAATCTGGGAGAAAAAGGAGGGGGGTACTGAAAAAACTTTGTATGTTGTAGAATGTAAAATCTGATATACCCTTACCTAAAATAGTCCTTCTACAAAAAACTCTTATGGGGTTTTTTAGAGACAATTATGTGTAGACAGATGCATTTGAAACATGCATGTGAAAAATACCAGGAGAAAAACAGCAAAAGGCTTCTGTTGTGTTATTGGCAGAAACAGAACTCACTGTATGCTGTATCCTCACCTCAGCTGAGAATTTGGTGTAAAGCGGTCTCAGGCATCTAGTGACTGTAGGGCCTGAAGGGGAGGAGTCCTATATGAGGTTGTCATACCTTAGGTCTGTGGTCTCCAACCCCCCGGTCCGTGGCCTGTTAGGAAACGGGCCTCACATCACTGCCTGAGTTCTGCATCTCCCCCAACCCATGATATTGCCCCCCCCCCCAAGTCCATGGAAAAATTGTCTTCCATGAAACCAGTCCCTGGTGCCAAAAAAGGTTGGGGACCGCCGCCTTAGGTGATCCCCGACTGTGGCATTCGAGTTTCAGTTCAGCAGCTGAGCAGAGCTGCTGCCCTGCCTCGTGAAGCCAGTGTGCCGGGGCCAGCAGGAGCTCTCTGGTCCCGCTAAGTGGTGTCTAGCTTTGTACGTTTTTTATACCTGGAGGATAATTCATGTGCAATTTGCCTTCCCTTGAGAGAAAGAGGTGGCGGGCTTTCCTGAGAGCCCCCGGGGGGAGAGCGCAGCCAGAATAGAGAAACAGAAGGTACAAAGTCAGCCTCCCTGGAAGTGGGAAATAATTGAAAATGCCGCGTTAGCTGGCAAGAGTCTTGGTATTGTGAGTATCAGAGAAATACTACTTTTCAAAATTAAAAATAAGAATTCTACAAAATCTAACTTTAATTTTCGAAACTTGACCCGGAACCTTTCTATCACGTCCTGCGTGCTGCCTCGTCCCTGTTCTCATCACGGTCACCGGGTCAAAGACCTTCCAACTCTGGAGAACCCATTTAACCGTTTGTGTCCTGGCCAGTCAGACAGGTGGTGACACAGCCTTAAATCTTCCTGTAGGCTCTGAGCAGCTCAAGCTGGTGTCACTAAGGCAGTTTCCATCTATGTGGCAGTTGATTTAAATAACTCTGGAGAGGCTGCACACAGGAGATGTCATGAGTTTGCAGTAATCCGATGCATCATGGAGGCTTCAGCCGGCTCCTCCACTGGAGGGCGCCACCGGAGAGAAGTTTAGAGAACTGTCTGATACGTCTCATTTTAGGACTCAATGCCATACTCAGATTTTTCTGTGACCATAAGTCTTTAGCATCTGGCCCTTATCTGTGAAAGAATGTCCACTTGCTTAGAAAGCAGCTGATGTCATTTGATTCCCAGAGGGTTTTCCATAGCATGTCTTCCGAAGATCCATCATTGTACCCATGTTTTACAGAAGATTCCAGAAATACGTAAAAGACTCAGAGCTAGAGAGAGAGCAGTCAGTCAGCAAACAGCTCATGTAGCCCTGTGACAGTGGACCCAGACCAATAGATGACACTTGTCAGGCTTCAGTGGAAGAGGCTGCAGTCAAGTTCAGCTAATCAATTCCTCCAGCGCGATGAGGAAGACCTGGCTTGGTGGGGATTCCAAGGGAAAAGGCTGAGTGGCAGTGAGTTTAGTGTGAGCCAGAGGCTAACAAAGAGAGAAACCAGTGTCTCTCTACATCTGTAGCTGTCAACACTGCCTGCTTATTAAAATCACCTGGAACCTTTAGCAAATCTTAATAACCAGGCTAAACCCCTGATCAGTTATCTCAGGATCGGTGAGAGGTAGTCAGTATCTTCAAAAGCTTCCCAGTGATTCCAAGGTGGAGCCAAGGTCAAGAACCTTTGCCCTGGTCCACCTCATTAGAAAGAGCCCAGTCCTTCAGACTTCAAGGCTCAGAGCTCATGCAGAATGCGACCCCAGGATGAGAATGCATTCCATTAAAAATAATAATAATAAGACAATTGGAGTAACTAAGGGCATTTGCCTGGGAAAGAAACAACTTTAGAAAACACGATGGCTCTCTTTAAATATCTGC
>JAQIFY010001031.1:0-14532 GCA_028533085.1 Varecia variegata | reverse complement strand
ATCACTGATACTCTTTATTTGCCATCTTCATTATTTCATTAAAAAATAAAGGGGCCAGCCTGGGCAACATAGCAAGACCTCATCTACAAAAAATTAAAAAAAAAAAAAAAGTTAGCTGATGTGGTGGTGCGCACTTATAGTTGCAGCTACTCAGGAGGCTGAGGCAGGAGGATGGTTTGAGCCTAAAAAGTTTGGAGCTGCAGTGAGCTATGATTGCACCACTGAACTCCAGCTTGGGCAACAAGCAAGACCCTGTCTCAAATAACAACAAAAAAGTAAATAAAGGGGCTTTCATAGTGTACCAGTGAAATCTCCCAACCTATTATTTCCCATAGAGGATATGTTCTTCAACTATCAATTTTCCTACTGCAGAGTTTTGGGGCCCTAAATCTTTATAATTATGTAGGATTCGAATATACAATAGAAAGTCATATATCTACTTCAGACTTTATCTTTTGATTTAGTTTTAATATTTTGGCAACTTACCATTTTTATTTATTTTTTATTTTATTGTTTATTTTTGTTGGTGGGTTTTTTTTTTTTTAGGAGGGAGTCCTGGCTATTTTTGCCTTCAACTTGCGATCCTCCTACCTTAGCCTCACAAGTAGTTGGCACTATAGGCATGTGCCATCGCGCTTGGCTATTACCGTTTTTTAAAAGTCACATTGTAGTTAGATTACTTTATAATGTGCATTGAGCTTTTGCTATGCAAACTTCTGCATTTTTAAATGTGTCTTATATTTAAATACAGTATTAATTCACCTAACTCTGAATAGTTTTTTGTATAAAAATTTACCTCTTGTGAACTAAAACAAGAGTCTGTTATCTAAGAGGGAAAATTGGTTCTATTTTGGCCTCAGATAGTGAGAGAAAAGTTCATATCTTTTGTAATCCTTGTTGTCTGGGAAAAGTTATGTTGATAATTTTCAGAAAGTCATTGGTTTATCCACCTTCCCCACTGCCTTCTGTACATCCCAGTGTGAACCTAGGATCTAAAGCTGTTATGGAAGTGCGTGGAGAATAGCATGTGTTTTTTTATGGATATGTAGGATTTAGAAATTGGTACTAGGTCTGCCACTAACAGTTTTCCTTGGAAGGATGTTGAATTCCTAAGTAGAAAATATTATATGGACCATTGGACCTATTAGTTGTCCCACTGCCCTAGGTTAATTTTTAAAAAATTAATTGCCTACAACAGAGATATTAATAGCATATATTTTATAGCTTTAAAAAAACTCTCATGGTCTTTTGAATTACTGTGCTGCTTTTTCCTTCACAGCAAGCAGAGTGACTTGAAAAGTTAAATCTGTATGTTTGCAATTTTGTAGTTCATGGAGGATTTCATTCATGGACTGTCTTGGTATCTTGTCATGCATGATAGGTTAGCATTAGTAAAAATGCCTTTTTGAATATGTTTTTGGATGATATGTGTGTTAAAGTTTAAATTTTCCCATCTCTTCTTACCCCCTTTTACTAGTGGTGCACCTAATTCAGGGCATAGTTGTAGGCAAGTGTCTATCGTATCATTTCTGAGGGGAAAAGGACTGTATTCTGAACTATGCCTTTGGGACAATGCTGAAACATTAAGCACCACAGTTTAACCCTTTGATAAGTAATTCCTTTTCATCAGTCTTCACAATCAGAAGGAATCATAGTTAAGAAAAGGATTTTTCAAAGTTATCTAGTTCATACTCTTTTTCTTTAGATTGTACTATATAGGAAAATGAAAATCTCTTAATGTTAAGAGTGCATGTTTCTATACTTTCCCTTAGTAAACATCCAAATTATCATATTGTGTTGCCTTATCTTCATTCTGTATCTTCCAAAAATACAAATCTAATACATTAATATTAATAGCAGTTATTGTTACTATATACCAGGCACTGTTTTAAGAACTTTTGCTGTATTAATTCATTTTGTCTTTGCAATAGTCCTATAAAGTAGGTTGTGTTATTATCTACATTTTACAGATAAGGAAACAGAAGCACAAGTGGTTTAAGTAATTCCTCTAAAGTCACATGACTTTTGAGTGGCAGAGCTGAAATTTAAATTCAGGCAATCTGATTCTGTAACCCCAGCTCTTAACTACCATGTTATACTGATCCCATCTCTCCTGCTTACAGCTATTTAAGGAGGTGTTCAAGGTTTCTGATTGACCATAGGAGGAAGTCCAGCTCTTTGATACCTCCCTTTCATTCTTACGTAATCTGACCACAGCTTACATACAGTTCCAGAACACCCCATACTCCTGTGTTATACTCCCTATCCTTCTCCCTCCCTGGGACTCTCTCCACCCTTCTTTTTCTGTCTTTCTTTTCTTTCTTTTTTTCTTGGTGTTTCTGATTTGCCATGCTATCTCACTTAAAGTCCTTCACACACTTTTCTCTGTGCTGGGTTATTCTTACTCTATTCCTGTATTCTCTTCTTTTTTTTTTTTTTTTACCCATTCAGGTCTAGGAAACTTTACCAGACTTCAAAATCCTCTCCATGTATTTCTCTCTGCTTTCCCCCACTGAGCCCTGTGAGGACAGAAACTACCTTTTATCTCATTGGTTCTGTTGTGCCTAAAAGAGTTCTTGGTACATAAAAAGAAAAATAAACAAAATGTATTGAATGAAGGAATATTTTCCAAACTGATTACAAAGCTGTGTTTCTAACTTTCCCCCTACATGTGTATATATCACTCATTCCATGTGTGTTAAATAAATGATTATTGCTAGTTTTGATAAATATGTAAAGTAATACATGTATCCATTTCCATATAGAATCTACTGTCAGTGTATATAAGTAGCAGTGATCATCATCCTCCAGCATTTCTTAGTTTTTATGTAGCAAAAAGCAATGACTTATGAACACTTAGATCTTCTGTCAAGATTTTAAAATTTAAAATCTCCGGTCATATCTTTAAAGATTTTATATGAAACATTTTTCAAATAATAATTTGTAATCACAGGTTAAAGGAATAGGGCAGGAATACATTAGAGGAAAAGAACTGGTAAAACCCGCCAATGTGCTTACTGTATTATGAGGGAACAGAAAAAAAAATTTAGGAAAAAAAGATATCCTCTTGGTCCAAGATTATGTAAAATGTTTCAATAACCCCCCCCAAATTATAATTTTTAGGATTTATTGTAGATAAAGTATATTATCTATATATAATCATTTGAAATTCACTTAATTGGAGAGTTTCTTTGAGAGGGCATTAAAAATGTTACATATAAAAGGTATTAATATATTGTCATACAGTACATGTAAATTCAACAGTTTAGATGTTAACTTTTCCTATATTCTGTAAATAGCTTTACATTGGCGTCTCATTAACCCAAATAATTTAATTAGTAGACATACGTGCCTTTCCATTTTCACAGCTACATACTTTCTTTGTCTCTCATGTCCATTGCTTTATACCTGATTATTTCATCAATTTTTCATTTTGTATTTGGCCTTACACATGAGCACACAGTGGGTAGATTGATTCTTCAGCTTGCTAGAAGGCTTTCTTTCACCAGTTCCATACATTTCAGCAATCATGTTGCTTATTTTTTGCTTGGACTCTTCACGTTCAACATAATCCAGTTTCTAGTCCTGGGCTCAAGCCCATTTTATTTGCCAGTGTGTATTCTTGACCTCCTTAGAAATCCATTTCATGTATCACCTTATTACTTAAGATTTGGTTTACGCTTTATCAGTTTGATACTTACTTGTTGAATGACTGTTTGTCCTCAGTAGGATTATAGGCAAGGACAATGTCTTCTAAGTCTTACATATCCCTCCAAAATACCTAGTTTGAGTTTTAAGGCTTTGGGTTAAATTATGCTAGAAAACAGAGAACATACTACGTTTAAGTATATTTAGACAAAATCATTCTATAAGCTCCTTTGGTAACCTATTTTAATAAAATAGCAAATTAAATTGATGTCTATCTTGAGTCCATGATGTTGCACTAAATCAAAAAAAAAACTTCCCTATATGGTGATGGAGAATAACTGATTTATCACTGTCTTCAGTTAGTAATCAGTCACACTAATAGTCCCTGTTGCATGTGACAACATGTGACTTTTCCTCCATATAGTACCTTTTTTTTAAATAAAGGGAGTAAATCTATTTATGTGCATTTTGAATTGATTTTTCACACTAAATCTCTAATCAAAGTGTCAGTCCATTCAAATATATCATTACGGGAAGAAAGCACACTTTTTTGTGCCCAAATAATAAAGAAGAAACCTTAGCCCATCTTGTCTTGCTATGGTTTTTGAAGGTACCACATATAAACTTATATCTAATTCTAAATATCAGTGGTTGGTTCATGACAAAGCAGAAGCAACATGACAGGATTTAATAGGCTCCATCTCCCATGATGCAGGACTTATGTTTTACTGATTATCTTTCCATCTGTAGCACTTAACAATGTGCCACTCAGTTCATTAGCAGTACAGGAGGGCTAAGAGTTAGTGATTGTGTATAAGCTGAAGCCATTCGTAATCCAGGTGGAGAAACCACATGTTTTAAGACCATGTAAGATTTGTGTAGTAAGGACCCTAAATGTAAATTGGAATCCTGCTAGTCATTTTATAAAGCAGTTCTTTAGAAGGCAAAATCATCTTACTAATTTAGACTATTGTTTTATTGGTTATTTTTGGTTTAAAGTCCTCACCAGCCAGTGGTAGTACTTTGAGAAGTACTTCACTTAACATGTTTTCATGTTGTCATAGTGGACTTTTATTTGTATTTGTGTAAAATAACTAGGGTAATGTCATCCAGTTACTATGCATTAGTAAACTGCACTTGGTTGGGCTCTGTATTTTATATCTTTGGAGCGTAAAATCTACATTTGTCTTCGTTAAGAAGTCCTTGTGTGTGCAGTGATTTTTTTGATGGTATATAGTATGACATTTTTTGTTGTTTATTCATTTTTGTACTTTGTGGTTTAAGACCTAGAATATTGGTTCTTCAACTCAGATTTTTACTTTTGTATTTATAGCATATGTGTGTGGGGAGATTGTGTAGTTGGTATGGGAACATAATAATTTAGAGAATGAAATTAGGAAGCATCAAGTATAGTGGATGAGAGCATTTTGAAATACCCTAAGACTGTCTCCTCTAAATGTAAACAGTGACTTGTGTCACTTTGTTTTAACTCAGAAAGCCGAAGTACAATTGATTGCATTATGCCTTGGCTGGAGAAAGGTTTTGCCAGAGGAAGGTTACACAGTGTTAGACCTAACCATAAAGGAGAGTCTGAGAATACAAACTTGTCAGTGTTTATCCAGCACTGTGCAAAGAAGAAAGAGTGACGGAACCTGATAGTCACGAATGGCAGTCATTAGAGAAACATTTGCTGTGGTTCATTTCTTGTCCTAATCCACTAGCTTTCTTTCCCCACTCTGCCAGCAAAACAGCTTTCACCAAGGTCATTAAGGACCTTGTGTCTGAACTCAGTACATGCTTATAGCATCTGTGTGACCTCTGTGCAGCGTCAGACAGAGCTGATGCCTTCCTCCTTCTCTCCCCCTTAATGTTTCACTCTGTTCCTTCCAGATCTTTTTCTGTACATTCAATACAATTTTAAAAATGGATATTATACCGTGTTTATAATTTTATATCCTGTTTAACACACTGCATTTTCACGTGAACTCTAGTGGCCATTATATGTATATACCATAGTCTTAAAAACATAAAAGATTATAAAAGAAATGCTCATTTTGAAAACGTATTGCCATAGTATAGTATATTTAAATCATATTTTGGAACCGTATATAAGGAAGCAGAATAGTAGACAGAAGTCCTATAGTTTTAATAAGTTACTTGTAATTGAAAGACTAAGGATGGGTAATATTTAATTTTAGTATAATTGAACAAGGGGAATATGCCCTTAGTCAAAGTCATTGGAACCTGTTCCTTTCTCTTTGTTTTCTCATCTATAAAATAATGGGATCATCCTGTGATCTCTAAAGTCTTTTCCAGCATAACATTCTGTGGTCTGTGAATTAGTGCATGCTGAGAAATTTGTATGAAATTGTTCTCAGAACCATACTAGTTTGTTCTGTGATAGCTGTGATTATTATTTAGTATACATACATGTTAAAATTAATTTTTAAAGTGCCCTGTTCACAACTTTATTAAATTGTTTTTCATGTGGCATAATTTTCCTTCTAGTAGATCTAAATGCCTGTCCTGTGAATTTATCTAATTTTGTACTTTGTTTATATAGACTATAGAGCCTATAATAGCTATAGTAAATGATTTTTATTTGCATTTGAAAGCCTCTTACCCATAGTGATTCATGGTTATGAAGCCATATTTTAAAATATGAATACAGAAGAATACATAGTTGTGAAAAAATTCATATGTAAGTAACAGTATATTCAATGAAAAACAATCCTTATAATGATCTGGTATCAAAATGGAATTTTATCTCTTTGGTCCTTTGAATTCAGCAGTTTTTCATAGTAGATCCTTATGCCTAATGTGAGTTCTGAGTCATTTATTTTAGTTAAACTTGTATATTATTAAGGACATTGAAGAAATTGTTCTGCCAGTGTATCTATTTAGTTAAGAATCAAGCCACATGTTTTATTTACTTAAACCCATCTACACTTATTTTACCAGTAACATATTTGGTCTTCGGCCTGTGGATTATACAGACAATGAAAATATGAAGTCCCTATTGCTGCTACCAGAGAAGAATGAATCATCCTCAACTACCCGTTGCTTGGTGGTAAGCATGGATTTAGCTTTGGGACATTTATATCTTTTATTGAAATTGGTTATGAAAGGAACATAATGGAAAAATTTCCAGTTAGCAAATTACTTTCATTCACCAAACAATTATTGAGCACTTCCTGAGTATTAGCTGCTGTGCATTCAAAGACATAATCAGAATAAGACCATCCAGAAATATTTACTGAGCCCCCTCTGTATTTGAGGCGGCATTCATGCAACAATGACTATGACTGATGGGACTCTTATTCTCAAGGAGCTTACCATCTGGGGAGACATAGGAGAGAGACAGACTGTAAATACATAAACTAATATAAATAAAATAGTTTCAGGCATTTAGAAATGAGTGCTTTGAAGAAGATGATGTAGCGTCACCGGATGGAGGTAGTGGGCTCCTGTGAGGGAGGGGGGTCGTTGAGGAGGGCGGGCCTTCTAGGCATTGATTGAATTGAAACCTGAATGCTGGGGTGGGGGGGCAGCCAGGTGAACATCTGGAGGACACAAGCATATAGTCCCTTCAGTATATGAGGTCGGCACGTTTGAAGGTTAGAAAGAAGTTCATTATTGCTGGAGACTAGTGAGTGTCTAAATGGGACTTTTTGATGGGTTATATATGAGATGTGGGAAAAGAATGAAATTAGTATGATCATAGCAGTGGAGTAGACGGAGGTGCCATTTGCTGCCATGGGGAAGGAAATCAAGTTCTGTGTGCCGATTTTATGTTTATAATACATCAAATGGAGATGTTGAGTGATCATTGGATATGTAAATCTGGAGCTTGGGAGAGAGATATAAGCTACAGTGGAAAGAACGCCTATTCCTTAGGAACCCATAGCTTAGTGGGGAATACAAATGTAAAAAATTTTACTAGAGATTATAATGAATTTATAGTAGAAGCCATTAAAATGTACAGTAGAATCAGATGGAAGAAGCTGCTTTCAGGAGGGATCAGGGAGAACTTCACAGAGAAGGTGACAGAGAAGGTGTCTTAAGTTGTTAAAAGTTCTGCCTTCCTCAGTTTGGCGGGTTTGTCTTCACTAATCTCCCCTGAATGGTTATAGGAAGATTGTCACAATTCCAGATGTGACAGTGGCCAGCTGAAAAAGAGGCATTAAAGACTTTACCAGAAGCCTTGCTGTGGACTTCCTCTTGTCTTACCGGTCGGAATTAGTCAGAAATTGGTTTGACATTCTCTGGGGCTAGAGACAGGGTCAGCCCTTGAAGGGTGGATACCTGGGGAGGAAGTGAGGAATGGATTTTGAGTGGACAATCAGCAATGCCCATTGCAATCAGGTATACAGAGTGGGGACAGTCCAGGTCTAAGGAACAGCTGCTCAGAGACAGCTTTCTAAAGAACCTTAGAAATTTGAGAAACTATGGAGTTAGTGTGAGAGGAACATAAAGTATGTTAAAGAGGAATTCAAGGTGAAAGGCCTTGAATGCCCTGATAAAGAGTTTAGACTTAATGGGCACTTTCAGTGTGTTTTTAACTGGAATGGGACTGTCTGCAGGACAGCTGGGAGTGGGAAGAGACTGAGGGCTGATTGGGAGGCTGCGGAAGTAGAGTCCAGGTGCGAAATGCTGAGAACTGGAAGTATAGGTGGCAGTAGTGATGGTGTGGAGAGAAGAAGAGGGGTTTGACAGAGAGATGGTGGTGGACTTAGCGTATAGTAACTGCCCACAGGGGGGAAAGTAAGACAAAAGTGGTGTGCTGAGGTCTAGGACTATTCTAGGACAAAGGAGCCTCTTGTGGAGTAAGGGCAGTGGAGTAGTAATTGATGCCATTGTTTAAGATAAGGGGGTAGCCTAGGGTCATAGGTGCTTTCTTGGGCTAGTTACCTTGTTACCCCAAAAACCCTTTATCTCCTGCTTTAGACTTTAGCCTTATAAATATGCTCCAAATTATAGTTTTGGTAATGAACTGGAAGAGAACCTAGAAGTCAGCAGTTTAATTTCTTCATTTTACAAATGAGAAAACTGAGACCTAGAGAGGTTGTGATTTGCCCCAGGGTTAACCAGCCAGAAAGAAAGTTTGTTTTTTTAATAGACCAGTTAGAATTCATTTCTTAAATCTTAGGTCAGTACTCAGTTCAGTCTCATCGTACCTAACAGCTATAAATTGGTACTTATTTTGTTCATTTGTACTGACACAAGTCTCCTGGCAGAACATAGCATAACCAAGTTGTCATTTGCCAGTGTTCTTTTATGTAAAAGCTGGAGAAGGATGATTTTAAATGTGTCAAGAATAAAGATATCTTTATAGTATTCTTGGAGTCTGAGGATGGCTATACCTTTCAGGAAAAAAGGGTTATTATTAAATGTTAGAAACCTGTACTTTCCGCATGTCATGTGGACGTGATCCGGGAGTGGCATTATTTACTCTTAGTGACTGATACTTTGCTAAGGAAAAGATAGTGAATGGTATCAACTCCTTCTAAATTGAAAGGGTAGTTTCTTCACGTGCAGTCCTTCAGGTGTAACCTCTGAGATCTGCCTCCCCCCAGCCACCACCGGACTAATCTTCACTCCCTGTTTTTCAGCTACTTGGGCTGCCTTGCTGTGTCTTGAGCCTAGCAAATGGGGCTCCCATTTCTGGTCCTCAGCATTAGCTGCTTTCTCTGCCAGGAAGCATTGTGGGAGCCAGATGTTGCCGTGGCTTGCTTGCTCATGCCCTTCTGCTCTGACTCCAGCATGGGCTTAGCACAGAGGCCTCTATGTCACTGTATATTACATAGCCGCCTCCCAGTGCTGCTCAACCCCTATCCCCTGCTTGGCTCTACCATACCGCTTACCTGATAATACATTTTTATTTTACTGTTTTTTTGCTCCCAACTAGAGCAGTCCCTGCTCCGTGAGGGCAGGGACTGACTCTTTTGTCTACTGTAGTAGCCCTGGCTTCCAGATGGTTTCTGGCAAATACTGAGTGCTCAATAAGAATATGTTGAATGCATGAATGAGCACTGGAATGTCCTTTATGATACATGTTTGCCCCTGAAACAAGCACAAGTATTTGGTAGCTGAGTCTGGAATCCTTTATTTATTTATTTATTTATTTATTTATTTATTTATTTGAGACAGAGTCTCGCTCTGTTGCCTGGGCTAGAGTGCCGTGGCGTCAGCCTAGCTCACAGCAACCTCAAACTCCCGGGCTCAAGCGATCCTGCCTCAGCCTCCCAAGTAGCTGGGACTACAGGCGCACTCCATGACGCCCAGCTAATTTTTCTATTTTTAGTCGAGACGAGGTCTCACTCTTACTCAGGCTGGTCTTGAACTCCTGAGCTCAGGTGATCCTCCCTCCTCGGCCTCCCAGAGTACTAGGATTTACAGGCGTGAGCCCCGGCGCCCATTCTCAGAAAACTGCTTTTATTTGAGAAGCAACCATTAATCTTAAAGACTTAAAAAGCTGGTTGCCACGTTCATTTTGGAACTTCTCTGCCCATGATCCCTTTTGAACAGCATGGTTCTTCTTTTTATATTTTTTCTGATTTTTTTTCAACTTCAATTAAGAATAATCATTTTATGTAAGAAAAAATATCCTATCGAATTGTTCTTTAAGAGTTTATTTAATACTAATGAACATAATATCTAATTTCTATAAAATTATAGTGTTGAATCCTTGGGATGTTTTTGAACCTCTTTTGAGCCTTGTGGTTCTGAGACCTCTGCTTATTCAAATCAAACCCCCGGCCCCCACCCCAGCCCAAATCAGACATGTGGCTCTGGCAGCTGTTTGCTTTATGTTTTATTATAGCATTCCTTAACTATGAGAAATTAGTGCCAGTTTCTATTTTTTATGCAAATTAAAAAACTATGATAGGAAAGTGCTTGACCCACTTTGGTGCTTTCCTTGGGTCGGTGGAAATAGTATCATGTGCTATATTTAGAAATGATATCTTTTCACTCTTGTATTTTGTGCAGCAAACTAATTTAGCTGAAGTGGAGTTACATAAATTGAGAAGTAATGTGTTCTATTTAGGGCTATTTTTATCGCTTTTATTTGTATAACTGACAAGAATTTTTGAAATACTATACTGTTTTTTAATATTATCATTATGTAGTAATTGAACAATCCATAAAGTACTCTAAACTATTTTCATGTTATGGAGTGTTTATACCATTTAGGTTAGACATGGTTACATCATCTTACAATTTAGTGACTAGGAAAGATGCATACACAGAAATGTTGTAAATTTGTGTGTGGCTTATGTAGTGTGTACAGTAAAACCTTATGCTACTAGAACCTTAGGGGAATAGGTAATTCAGGTAGCTGAACTTTTAAGTGCTGAATTCTGTCATTTAAAAACACTTTTTATGGAAATACTTTTAAGAAATGTCCTGTATGCTTGCTTAATATATAGTGGGCTCTCAACATATTTTGAGTGAATGAATTATTGAGATCAATCTCTTTATGGATGTAGCCAGTGATTTAAGTGTTGTAGGGCATCGGACTGATTAAATTATCACTACTCTGATATGTGGGGTGAATATTTAAGTACCAACTCACTTCCATCTGGTTAGTAGACTGAAGGTGGCCATCCCTTCAGTGTTTCCCTCATGTTCTTTGGAGGTTTGGAAAGCTCAAATGTCTAGTATACATTATGTACTCATATACATGTGAGAGCTCTATGTCTTGTGTTTAAAAATGACAGTATTGTGGCCAGATGTGGTGGCTCACACCTGTAATCCTAGCAACTCTGGGAGGCTGAGGCGGGAGGATCGTTTGAGCTCAGGAGTTCGAGACCAGCTTGAGCAAGAGCGAGACCCTGTCTCTAAAAAAAAAAAAAAATTAAAAAAATGACAGTATTGTATTTGGTTTTTTATCCTTTAATACAAAAATACTGATTAGCTTTTTCTTTCTTCTTTTTGGGATCCTTGCTTCAATTTTCTTAGGTAGCTTTCAGCTAGCTCTCATTCCAGTTCCATTTGTTAAATTTCTGTTGGCTGCTATTGGAGCCACTATCCCATTGTTTCTTTGAATCTTTTACTTCTAATCTTTAATACTATTCATTGTTGCCTTCTCTTTATTTTTGTCTTTTTTATCTCCTGGAAATTCTAAGTCTAAATATTAAAATGAAAATAGTTTTATTAGTCAAAGTACTTCTTTTCTTTTCATGAGCTCCATGGACTTCTTACTATTTGTGGATCTGATAATTTTCTTATCTGTTTTCATCTTTTGTTGATTTTGAGAGATTACTGTTTTGAAAATAATTTGTTTTCTATCTTTGAGGTCAGTGCTGTTCTATTAATAGAAGCCTTGGTAGTGTTGATGTTTTCAGATAATCTCAGTTTAAACTAAACAGACCAAGCTGAGTTTAACATTACTGGGATAAGTTAGTGGTGGGGCATATGGAATTGATCATTTTAAGTGGGTTTTTTGGGTTACTTGGGAGAAAAGCTGACAGAATGAAGTTGTAGAACCCTAGAGAGACCCAATTTAAAATACAGCAAATAAGATGCCTTGGATGCAGAGAGCTATCCCAACTGATGTTTTCTTGAGGGTAAAATTAGGAACTAGAAAAATATGTTTAAATGCATTGAGCATCAATGTTCTGAGTACAGATTCAGTGGAAATTATTGAGAATTATTAGAATAAGCTAAGTAATGAAATTCAAGCTTATATCAAATGAAGGTCTGTTTAACATCCTTCTCTAGTCTTCAGATATTTTTAATGCTGTGATGTCTCCTTTTTTGTTAGCAGAAGAACACTGGGCAGCGTAGAGATCGACCTCTTGTGCTTATAGGCAGTGGGCTTTCTTCAGAACAACAGAACATGCTCAGTGAGCTTGCTGCAGTTCTTAAGGCTAAAAAGTGTGCTGAGTTTGACAGTACAGGTGAGGATTTTGACATTTTTTTGGTAGGAAAAAGATGTTTAAATAGATAATCCTTTTGAAGAACTACCTTTGATAACTAATATGTTTTAGCCATTGGGAGGTAACTGTATACATATACTTTGCATCTTATAATAAATCTAAAATATTTTTATAGTAATAAACTACTTACAACTTTTTTTTTTTTTTAGAGAGATGGAGTCTTGCTCTGTCACCCAGGCTGGAGTGCAGTATAGCTCACTGCAACACCAGACTCCTAGATGGAAGGGATTCTCCAGCCTCAGCCTCCAAAGTAGCTAGGACTGTAGGTGTGCACCACTGTGCTTGGCTAATTTTTTTGTTATTTGTAGAGACTGGGGTCTTGCTATGTTGCCCAGGCTACTTATAGTCTTAATGTAGTTAGGAAATGTAAATGTTAAAGCTTTGCATATATTTTAGGACAGAACAGTACATTGGAAAAGCAACTTTATAACTTTGCTAATGACAAATAAATTGTAGTACAGTGTAATGCCGTAATTGCTTAGTTATAAGTTGAAAATAAAAGAAACATTATTTGTCTGCTAATGTGGCTTTAAGATTTTAATAAGATTTTTTTATCTGATTTTTTTATGTTGATGGCCAGGTTAGAAAGTGATACTAAATATTAATAAAAGAAGTCTTATGCTTAAGTGTAAAAAACTGTTGCCTTTGAAGAAAATTCAGATAGAAGTTTATAAAATATAGGCCAGGCACGGTGGCTCACGCCTGTAATCCTAGTACTCTGGGAGGCTGAGGCAGGTGCTAGCACTCTGGGAGGCTGAGGCAGGTGGATCGTTTGAGCTCAGGAGTTCAAGACCAGCCTGAGCAAGAGCGAGACCCCATCTCTACTAAAAATACAAAGAAATTATCTGGACAACTAAAAATATGTATAGAAAAAAATTAGCCGGGCATGGTGGTGCATGTCTGTAGTCCCAGCTCCTCGGGAGGCTTAGGCAGGAGGATCGCTTGAGCCCAGGAGTTTGAGGTTGCTGTGAGCTAGGCTGACGCCATGGCACTCTAGCCCGGGCAACAGAGTGAGACTCTGTCTCAAAAAAAAGAAGTTTATAAAATATAGACTTAACTAGTTATAAAAAGCAGGCTGATTAAAGAATTATTTTGGTTTATATATCTATTCCTCTTACTGCTTTTTTTGTATTCTAGTAACTCATGTTATTGTTCCTGGTGATGAAGTTCAAAGTACCCTGAAGTGTATGCTTGGGATTCTCAATGGATGCTGGATCGTGAAATTTGAATGTAAGTATTGGATTTGGGGGAATTAAAAAATGAATTAACAAGACTAGTTTCATTTTTCACAGTTATTACTGCCCATAATTATTTAAGGAACTTATGTTAACTTTGTTACCTCTGGTTAGTCACTGCATTTTGAAAAATCTTCTTATATTAATGGCATCATTTAGGTGTTGTTAGTAGACACTTACAGATATTTTCTGGTTTTATAGTTCTTTTTTCCTACAATACCAGCTACTTTAATAAAGAGTAAATGGAGTACATAGTGTACTTTTAAGCTTAAGCAATCCATATTAATGTTAAATGATATATTTCATTTAATGAACACGTTTTAAATATACTGTGTGACAGGTCTATGAAATGAAAGTAGTTTATTGCTTTCCCTTTATGATTTCTAAAATATTACTTGTATAACACCCTTCTGGTCTCTTAGTTAATCCAGTATTTTTAGGAAGATGTTGGAAAATTTAGACTATCTGATTCCAGCTATCTCAACCTCCACTGAAAATGTATCCCTGCTCCCCTCTTCTTGCTAGTAGTCAAACCCCACCACCTTCAGTGCTGCCTTTCGCCTTCCCTGCTGTCACTTGTTTCTTTTCTTATCCTTGGATTCACTTAGGACTTGAGGGAAAATAAAAAGAAAGCTTATACATGGTTATTTTCTACTCCTCAATAGCTAAAATAGCTACTTTTGATACCATGGCTAAAATAGGACAGT
>JAQIFY010001030.1:0-14532 GCA_028533085.1 Varecia variegata | reverse complement strand
GCAACTTCATTATAACCTTCCCAGGCAGGAATCAATTTCTTTGAGTGTAAGCCATTTAAATTCCATAATATGATATTGGATGTAGAAGCAGACTTAATTATGTAGGACAGACCATCCTTTTCACAAAATGTACAAAGGTTTCAAGTGAGGCCCGAAGTCTTTGGAACGTATATTGCATTGGGCACGGATCCTTGGCCTAGATAATACTGAATTCAACTCCTCCCTTTCCTGCTCTCCCACATAGAAGTTGGCCTGTTGTTCAAATCTGGCAGTGAAAAAAGGATTGAAAACTTGAGTCCACTCCTAAATGGAGCCTTTTGATCCAAGTGCTTTAAAATTTAGACCTTTGGTATATCTCAGTTGATGTAAACATTTAAAATTTTTTAAATTATTTCTACTAGACCTGTTAGGTTTGAATCTATTTTTGATACCTATTAGATATATGACCTTGAGCCAGGTAACTTAACCTTGAGATACTTTGTTTCTTTTCCTGCAAAATGGGGGTAGTAGAATCCATAGAGCTATGGTAGGAATAAGTAGAAAAAAATGTGGGAAATGTTAGATCCTCATCTTCCACATAGTAACGGCTCAATAACTGTTGTCTCTTATTATTATCTGGGGGGAGAGGAGTTTCAAAGTGAATAAGCAGCAGACCTTGCATTTATTAAGAGCTTGTAGCCTCAAATTTGAGGTAAGGTGTAGTTATTAATATATTACCATGGTACACGTAGGAAGGACTAAAAGCTCCAAGGGAAGAATAGACAAATGATTGCCCTTTTTCAGAGGAGGACATGATTGCTGGTGGCTTTTTGCTGCTGCTTGAGGGGAAGCATTGGGCATGAAACAACTTTCTGAGCTAAGCCCAGAAGGAAATGGCCTAAAGGAGTGGGTCAGATAGAAGAACCAACTGGAAGAGGAAATGATACAGTGATAGTGTCTGGCACATGCAATATAGCCAAGAAGTAGTAGCTGAAAAGCATGGGGCTTTATGGAGAGAAACTTGCATTTGAGTTCTGGTCCTGTTTATTTCTGTAAAACAGGTGTTATAACACTGACCGTGTAGGGTCGGATGCAGTAAATGAGCATGTGTTGTGCTTAGCAGGTTATCTGGCACATTGTAAGCGCAAAAAGAGAATAATACAGGGGAATAGAAAGAAATAAACTGAAAATAGAAATGTGACCAGATAAGGAAGGAAGGCATTTTAATCCTGAGCTAAGGAGTTTGGATTTTATTCACTTGACACTTGGGAGCCCTGGAAGCTTTTTGACCAGGTACATAGTCATTGAAGCTTTGTGCACTCATGATTTCAAGATAATTCAGCAGAAATAGAACAATTTCTCTTCTACTCCTTTCTTTCTCATCAGGCAGGCTGAACTTTCCCAGAAACCCTGTTGCACACTTCATCTCGGGTCTCTGCTTAGGACTGGGCCTGTGCCTACCTTACTGCTGCAAAGGGGGGCTGGGAAAATGTTTAGCCAGTTGAGCCTCTGTAGCTGGAAGTGGGCTCTGTGTGCACAACACAAATTGCTCTTGGCTTGTGGCCAGGCAACCAGTGATACTGCATTGGGAGCAGAATAGCCTGTTGGAGCCCAAAGTATACTCTATAGGGAGTGTAGGAGAAAATAAAAACAATACCACTGGTACAGAGAATACAGGAAGGGGCAGAGGTTTGTATGAAAAGCTGGTAAATTCAGTTCTAGACTCAAAGTGAGTTCAGGGTGCAAGTGGGATATCCAGGAAGATGTGATCCACAGGCAGGAGTGATTTAGGATTAGACTGCAGGACTGAAGTATTGATCTGGGAATCATTCGTCCACAGAAGGTTTCAGTGAAACTCTAAGAATTCCAAGTAAGGAAGGATTAGAGAAGAATGGACAAGAACCAAATAACAAGCCTTAGGGAATGATTTCTTTTTAGGGGTTCTGATTAGCAATGACCGTGCCAAGGGGTACCTTATTTAACATTGTTTAAACCTCTATATAGCCTCTGTGGGCCCATGACCTCAGCAAAGCAGCAATGTGCTTGTTATGCAAACCCTGATGAAAGACAAGTTCTGGGGTCCTCACTCCCCAACTCCTTCCTCTTCTGGGCAGAGATCTCTTCTCAGCTTTACCTGTATCATTCAGTTGTCCCCACTGTGGCCTTTGACTGGGAAGTAACAGGGACACAAAGAAATGAATCAGAATGAATAGGCATTTACTGTAAGTCATTCAGAACAAATGGAGAAATCTTGTCCCCGAGAATGGCTATAAAGAGGGCAGCTGAATTTGATTTCGTGGGCCTTTACTTTAGAGTTCCACCATCAAGGTGGTACCATAGAGAGAGAATGAATATCTGGCCACCTGCTGGCCAATGAGAGATCTCCGCGGCCTACCTGTGGAAGGGAATGAGAGGCTGTCAGCAGGAGAGCAGATTAGGGTGAATTTGGCAGCTCAGGTGCAATAGACATGACACTTGTTCAGAGGTGACATCCGTCCCTGTCACAGCCCTGCAGCCCCTTTACTGTGTGACTCTGTTGTGCCTCCCGTTCGAGCCAACTGTGGACATCTCACTTCCCCCTTGACTTTGGGCTGGGCTCTGTGATTCTCCTCGGTCGGTGGAATATAGTTGTAGGCACATGAATAGAGGGCTCGAATATGCTTGCATGGCTTTGCTTGGCCTCTCTGCTTCTGCTGTCTGCCATGGGCAAAGCATGCCAGAGGTAGCTGCAGGTCCCAGAATGACAGATACCTGGAGCTTCTTGGCCCCAAGCTGCAGCTTAACTCTCAGTCACCCAGTATATCCAAGTACTAGTGAGAAACAAATGTCTATGGTTACCCTAATCTTTTTCCTTTCCCTTTGGCTACACAGTATCATCATAGCATAAATCTGACTTGTACAGCAGACAAGTTTGACTACTATATCTGCTCTTCGACCAGAAAACTGAGAGGAGCCAGAACGGACAGTGTTGTAGGAAATGACTCAATCGTGTCTAGGGTCGTGTGATCTGCCCTCCATTTGACCAGAGCTGAATTTCAGTGAAGTGTAGTATTTAATCATGCCTGCATTCAGTATTGTTAAATGATCAGCTTTTTCACATAACACACATAACATATAACACACATGACATGTAACACACATAATGTATAACACATAGCACAACTTTAGCATTCCTATTCTGATTAACAAAGGCAACATACATTATGAGACTTAATTTAAAGGTGTAATCAGCTATGTCAGTCAGATAAGGGAAAAAATAGTACTGTGGACCTTTTCCAAATTCCCACAGACTTAAAATATAAAAATTCCCTCAAGAGTGCTGACAGCACACCTTGCCTGTTATTACAGCTCGAGTTGTGTTTTGTTCCTCTGCCAGTAGCAGAATATCATTAGGTTACAAATCAGATCTAATGGTTTAGATTATTGTTCATCTTGAGCTCTGCGCTTTCTCTCCATTAGTTGTGGCATAACAGAAATAATTTAATTTATTAGTAGGCCCGTCTTCCAAAAAAAAAACCCTTCTATTTCAAAATGTGCTTGAGGACATCGTGGGGAGAACCACGAATCTATCCCCAGTGTCCTAGGAGAGTAAAATTGCTGGAATATAACAGGTTTAAAAATGTGTGTGGTTTTGCAGGATGAAGAGATGCTTGTATCCTGATATAGTGCATCCTTGCTGCAAAGAACAGGTTTTCTGGCAACTCCTTTTCTGGTAGCTGCCATTGATTGTGTGTGTGTGTGTGTGTGTGTGTGTGTGTGTGTGAGAGAGAGAGAGAGAGAGAAAGAGAACATAATTTTAGATTTACTGTCTGGGGGTAATTGAGCAGCAGTGCTGACATTCATTCATTCATTCATTCATTTTCTTTATCAGTCTATTTGTCTGCCATTCAACAAATATTTATTCTCTCCTTTTCAGGGCATGATCAATTTTTCTTTTGTACATAATAATCTTTCACACAGGATTATCCAATATGGGTATATACATTTTTGCAGTCTGATGAAAACCCACCAATTTAAACTCAGATTTGTTATTAAATTTTCTAAGTTCCCACATAATGCCTCCATTAGTTGCTTTGCACAAAAGAGGTTGAGTGTTATTCTGAGCAGACATGTATGCCTTTGCAAAACCAACCTAGACTCAGATACGTAATTACATTTCCTAGGTTTCTACATGCTCATTTAGCTGTCTTCCACACTAGAGATTCAGAAGGGGCAACAAGACTAACAGAATGGCTCCTGGTCTTTAAAGAAGTATGTGTGCCTTTAAGCTGATGTGCACCCCCAGTAGCCCTGCTCATGTTGGTCCAGCTCTTGAATCATTTTGGTGGTACAGGTAGGAATATCGGAAGTGATTGAGGGCATTGAGACAGAAATGCTGTGAACAGCTGTTTTGCTGGTTTGATGAATATTTAATGTGCACCTACTGGTTTAGGATGCTAGATTCATCTCTGTGTACCTAACTGCCTTTAGGGTCTTAAATGGCCCCATGCTTGATGGAGACATTTAAATTTTAAATCCTGTAAACAGTACTGTTCAATGCAATGAATACTTGCTTAGATTACCTGAAACAGGTTCCCATCCGTTATTGTTGGCAAAGACCAGTGTCTTGAGAATCGGGAACAGATGAATGAGGTAGAACATAGTAAAGAGTCTCTAGCATGAGGTACTGTGTGGGCCTCCACTTAATCGTAGAGGATGGGGTCTGAGGCTTTAGAGAAAGTACAGAATTTAAGAACTAAAATCTCCCCCCCGCCCCCCTCCCCCCACCCACCGTGTGTGGGTGTGGGTGGTTGTACTGGTTTGTTTTTCAGCCATGATGGCTTGAAGAGTTCTGGATGCCTTTACTGTAATCGTAGTGGTTGTAATAGTAATTATCATTCATTGCATACATACTAGGTTCCTGGCTCTTGTATTGAGCATCTTATTTGATTTATCCTAACAAACCTATGATAAAGGGGCTGTTAATATTCTCAGATGACAAAAGAAGCAATGTCTCAAAGTGATTTCTTTATGTCCTGAACATTGATGTAGCACTGTAATATGTGCTTTTCACATATTACACTCTTACAGAACCTTCTGAGGTACTATTTTTACAATGAGTGCAAGTAGAAGAAATTAAGGCATTTGTCCAAAGCCATTAGTAAGTGGGTGAGCAGGATTTGAACTGGGGCCTCTGGCTCTTGTACCATCTTGTTAAGAGCTTGTGCTCAGTAACCATTGCATCATTCCACCTCTTATATGAAAGAACAGACTCAAGGACAGGCTTTGCTTGTTTTTAACAGAGAGCAAATCCACCGGGGAACCTAAGTCTAGTGGTAATTTGGTCTGTTGATATCTGACTTACTGTAGTTCAACTTCTCTCTAGTAGCCCCATGTGTCTTCTGCTTGTTTTTGTGTTTGTTTGTTTATAATTTAAGATCTGCTTGTAAGATTTCCTCAGACCTCAGGGAACTATGAGTTACATGGAAAGCTGCTTAAAATTCTATAAAGTCAGGGTTAGCTACCTGGGGTGCCTCTTCTTTATTTTATGTATAAGCCAAAGGAGAAGAACATATGTTAACACTTGGGTGACCTTACAGGATATCTCTCTTGCTTTCCACCTTTGTCTCACCTTTTTCTTCTTTTTATTCATGTAGGGTGATTGGGAGGGGCTCAGGAAAATAAATTTCATTGCATGCCTGCTTTGTGCCAAGTATATTGCTCAGTGCTTGGCATACCTGATCTCATTTACCCTGGCAGCAACTCTATCAGGGAACCAACAGTTTTTATTCCTATTTTATTAACAAAGATACTGAGGATTAGGCTGGCCAGTGGTGGAGGCGGGATTTAAACTCACATCTGCCTGGCTTCAAATCCAGTACATTTTCCCTGCTACAGAGCTGCTTCAGACTCAGGTTCTGTGTGACCTGCCTGCTTAATTAGGTCATTAAAGACTGCTGCTTTCTCAGATTTAGTTTTGTTTATTATTAAAAGAAATCCTATTGTTTCATTTTATTGTCTCAATTGGCTGTAACCCTGTTTCCAATGTAGTCTTAGAGATGGAATACATTAAAATGGGGATAACCATTTCTCAGTGTCATCTCTCATTTGAGCTAATCAGAATACGTGCTTATATATTGGCAAGATTGTAGGGACCCAGATGATGGGGCTTCATTGTTTTACTGAGCAAAAGTAGTTTATCCATTCTTTATTGCAAGTGCTTACTGAGAACCATATTGCTCTATAGTCTCAGTGATTACCAAGCAAGATGAAAGATATAGTGGCCATTTATTAGGTTAAAGGAGGCCCATGCATCCATCCAATAAATATTTATAAAGCTCCTGTTACATTCTGGGCACTGCTGTAGGTACTGGGCATACAGGAGTGAACAAAGATCGGGTTCCTGATTTGTCCTAAAAATATAACCAGTGTTTGGAAATTCTAGAATGGACCTCTCAATATTTTCATTTCTATTTCACCGTAGGCTATTTTCTTGGCCAAAATGACTGGTGACTGGCCATCTTTAACCCCTGAAAATGTTTTTGTGAATGAAGATCTTTTGATAGCAGAACTGATGGGTTTAGTTTGATGGGTATTCCTTGCCTGCTGTTGAGTAACTCTTTTACGTTTGTGATGTAATCTGTGAGATGACTTCAGGATCAGTCAAGCTCCTACATTTATGAGGGGAGGAAATTGAGACCAGGAGGAAGTTCAAAAAGTGTGGTAACTCCATTCAGAGTAGGAATTGTGACATGCTGCTGTTTTGTGTCTTGGCACTCCTGAACCGAGTTTCAAAACCCAGAAAAAATGGTAGACTGTTAACTGTGCCCCATCAGCTACTGGACAGTTACAGCTCTACTGGTTCTTAAGGGTTTGAGGGCCAAGAAATCCTTGGACACCTTTCCCCAGAAAAATGCCCATGCCACATATTTTTAAATTGTTTGTATAGTCTTCAAAAATGGATCGGAGAGGGACATGGATGGCAGTTTTCGCAGTGATCTTGGTGGGACACTAAAAGTTTGGTTGAGGATGATTCTGAGGGAGATACAGAGAAGTGACTAGATTTGAAGACTTTGGTGAGATAGAATTGACATCTCACTGTGCTGATTAGAACCAGTTTCACTTGTAAATTATTTGGAAATGTAGATTTTGCTGGAGATAATTTGTTGATTAAATTTAATGCTATGAAGCTTGTTGGCAGATAATGAGGGGTTCAGTAATTGATTCCTTTTTGTGTGTATGTGTTTTATGATATATTTACAAAGAGCTATTGATAATCTAAAAGCGTTCCCAAATGTTTTTGTTTTAAATCCTGAAAATTTTTTTCATGGAAAAAGTGGTTGAAGAATTTTATAGAAAACATTGGTAGGTGGGAGTTTTTAATTTTGGGGGGGAGTTTTGAGATATTTTAACGTACCTTTTGATACTTCTAAGAAAAATAAATGTTTCATTGATTGTTTTGGCTTTAGGATCATTATAATCTGAGGTGCCAGTGAATTCTGAGTAGAGAACCCCAGTGGAGGCAGGTTTTAAATCTCAGATTCCTCCATGAAAAAATAAAGCAACTAGGAAAGCTAAATGGAAAAACCATAAAAAATACCTGCAATAAAACAAGGTTATGAGGTATCCCCATCGGTCTCAGAATTCGTGTGGATAGGATAAACCACCAACAGCTACACGACCTGTGAGGAGTTGGTTCTGGAGGGAAGAAATGGAAGACCTGAGCCCCCAAATCAACTGCAGATTGCAGATACTGATGGGTGGTAGGGTGGACCCATCTAGGGTGTCCACTGAGGACTGAAAGCGGTTCCACAGGCCACCCAGTTCCTGGATGAGGTCAAGGACACTGAAGTGGAGCAAGATTTGGTGATGGCAGGGCTCTATTGTTTACCCAACTAACAAACTCTATCTCCCCTCTAAGGTGAAACTTGGCAACAGGAAGAACTGCTGGGAGTAGAATCCAGATCGAGCAAGGTGGGGCAGTGAAGGCCAAGGAAAAGAGAAGGTTCAGATGAAAGTGAAGGTCACACTTTTTGGAGCCACTCTGTGAAAATTATAAAAGTGGCACACCTACATGTTTGCAACTAGAAAAGCTCAATTACATGCCCATACCCCCATGTTTGGGAATATTTACTTACCATTAAAAAATGGGCAAAAGAAAAAGATTATAGTTGAATCCCATACCAAGTTATAAAAGAGAATAAGGAGAAGTACTCATAAAAGAGTTGAAAATTGTATACCTCATACTTTAAAATGAGACACAAATGTTAAGAACATGTTATGGAAGAGCATTATACATTAATTTTAGAGAAACACAGGAATGAAGATTTGGAAAGAAAGATGGCAGAATTTAGGAAGGAAGTACAAATAAAACAATGTTTTAGAAACTAAGAGTAAATTCAAAAAATGCAAGAGCAAGTAAACATGATTGCTAATATTTTGAGAAAAGTAGAAGGGGAAGAGGAGATTGAATGTTTTAATAATTTAAGAGAAATATAATAATAAAAAAATTGAGAAAAAGTTGCATAGAGGTGACCAAAAGGAGAACCAAAATATGTGTGATAGGAGTCCTCAAAGAAGAAATTGAAAACAAACGGGGAAAAAAGTATATTAAAAAACCACAAGAAAAATTTGTTAAAATAAGAGTCCCTAAAGCTATGTTAAAAGGGCCACTGTGTTCCTTAGAAAATCACCTCAAATCATTTCTGAGACATAGTATAGTAAAAGTATGGATCATTAATGAAAAGAAGATAAATCCTTTGAGCATCCCAGCAAAAAGACTTTATCACTGTATGGGAAGAAAATGTGGATTCTTGTGAAACTTTTTTTTTTTTGACAGTGGTCAGTGGAGTATCATGTTCAAAAAATTCAAGGAAAAAAATGTGAACCATGAATTTTGTAGCTATTCAAAACTGATCTTAAAGAATAAAGCAGCAGACAATTGTGAATGTGCCAGAAATGAGGCAATATGACTCCTATGATCTGTTTTTGGAAAACTAGTAGAGGACAAGCTTCAGGCATCCTCAAAGCCTGGGGAAGCATTGATGATGTAAGTATAGGTAGATAACCAAATGATTGAAGGGTCTTCCTCTTTATAGAAATCTTTCAGCTACCAAAGCCACTGTTTTATGTTTAAGGTCATCGTAAATGAAGGGTGAGTGGGTGGGATTAGGGAGGATGATGAGAAATTAGTTTATGAGTACAATGTACATTATTCAGGTGATGGATACAGTAAAAGCCCTGACGTTACCATTACCTATTATATCCATGTAACAAGATTATACTTGTACCCCATAAATTTATACCAAAAAAAATGCTCATCAGGATTGGAGTTCCAGTGAATTCAGGGAAGATAGCACTAGTGATGACATAGTTTTGCAATCCTGAATAAATCTGTGGATCTAGGTAATAATTATTGATGGCTACTAGCATCACACACAGGGAGACACCCTAGCCTTTATTTACTTCTTGATAGAAATATATGACACTACTTACGAAGTAATTCTGCCAAGAAAACATACAACTTTAATCTTTAATCTAGATCTATCAGTTTACACAAAATAAACTGAGTAACAGGTGAAATGACACCATGGGGATGCAATCAGCAAAACTGGCAAAATTCAGATCATGGGAAACTTTACACAACAAAGGGGGTAAAATTTATTTTGCACACAAACAAGGTAAAAGGAGATAAAAGGGGAACCTATTGAGTAAAAGAGATTAAAGAGAACATTGATTTATCTTAATGTATGGATCTTATTGGGATCCTGATTGAAGCAAACACATTATAAAATGGAAAAAATTATAATTGGGAAATGTGAATATTGGATTTTAAGGAATTGTTAATTCATATATGTTTAAATGTTTCATGATATTTTGGCTTTTAGTATTTATAATGAAAAAGAATAGATTAAGGAAAAAAGGTTTGTGTTACAAAATAGTGAACATAAGATGCTGAATAACTCATTTGAAATTTTAGTAGATGTATTCATTAGGGTTCTCCAGAGAAACAGAACCAAAACGAAATATGTAAAAAAGAGATTTATTAGAGGGAATTGGCATATGTGATTATGGAGGCTGAGAAGTCCTGTGATTTCCCTTTGCAAGCTAGAGAGCCCGGAGAGCCCATGGGGTGAATTCTAGTCTGAGTCTGAGGCCGGAGAAAACTGGTGTCCCGACTCAGTCACTCAGGCAGAGGGAGGGTGAATTCTCCCTTCCTCTGCCTTCTGGTTCTCTTCTGGCTCTGAGGGGGTTAGGTCATGCCCACTCACGTTGCAGAGGGCCATCTGCTAAATTTACTCAGTCTGCTGCTTCAATTTGTTGATCTCAGCCAGAAACACCCTCCCACATACCCCCCCAAAATAACGTTTAACCAGCTATTGGGGCAACCCATGGCCCAGACAAGTTGACACATAAAATTACCCATCATAGTAGAAAATGCTCCCTTTTAAATTTCTTATGGCTGTGTTCCTTTTGATCTTATGGCTGTAGTTGATCAAATAGTAATTTATTGGTGTTCAATCACTGTGGTTATCAAAATGGAAAAAGCAGGTTTTACTGTTCAGTAGATGAGGCTCCTGGCCGCTGAGGATGGTTCAGGTAACAGCTATAGGATTCATCCTCAGGGTTCCTGTTTCGCACTTTCTCTGTCACTGTGGCGGGAAATTGTATGTGACATTTCCTGGGGTTCCTTGGCCACTCTGGAGAACTTGATCACTTGTTAACCTCTAACACCTGTATTTGAAATGATGTTTTTTTGATTCATGGTGAACATTTACGGGCTTATTCTTTTCTGTACAGCAAGCATTTCAAGTGTCGCTTTCCTTAACCAGAATTTTTATAAGGGACTTTGTCCACATTTTACAGTATTCACCTCCACGTAGATTTGCCCAAGCTATTGATAGCAACTTCTTTAGCCTATGAGTCTGAATTTTTCCAGTAATAATTAATAAAAACAACCACAAAAATCGTATTTGTTAGAATCAGTTGTCATTTGTATATTCTCGTCAGGTTGACAGAAAAGTAATTTTACATTTTTTTTTTACTTTATTTACTTCTTTACAGGAGGTAGCGTTTCTTTCGTTGGCATGCCAGAGGACTGAGGCATAAATGATAAGTGATGTGCTATGAGTTACAAAGCTAATGAGGGAAAGCTAGGGTGACCCAAAGGGTACAAGAGAGACACAGAAGAGGGGAGAGACAGAGAGGTGAAAGATGTATGAACAGTAGGAAGTAAGGAGTTGTGACCTAAACGTATGAATGGCAGTATTAATGATGGCAATACTAAATATGATAACAAGAGAGAACATTCTCCCAGGAAGTATGCTAAGAGCCTTATTAGTACTATATCACTGTATTTCAGGGCACTTTTATGAGGCAGCCACAATTATTTGCTCCATTTTGCAGATGAGTAAATAGAGTCGTGAGGCTATTATATAATTTGCTCGGGGCGGGCTCTGCCAAGTCAGTGCAGGAGCACGACCCAGTAATTCAGCTGCCTCTCAGACACATCGTAGTAATCCCTCATCTCTCAGGGACTAGGTAGCTGTACCCCAGACAAGTATGTTGCCCAGGGACACCTGCGTTTCAGTCCATGGCACAGTCAAGGAGAGAATCTCCCTTTCCTGGCTGGGAAACATCATGACTCTGCTCAGTGAGATTGTTCTTGGAATAGTTCCGCTGAGGCAACATTCTTGCCTTTTCAGTACTGTTTCTTTGACTTCCACGCCTGTTTCTTATTGGTCGCCTCTGCTCTTTCCACCCACATCCCAAATATGAAGTAAGGAAGGATTGGGTTTCACATTATAATCGGAAAAGGTAAAAGCCAGCCCGAAAATAATCCTGGCCTGTTGGGGATGTCGGCTTGATATTTAGAGAATTTCTTTCTTGTCCCTGACTTCAGATTTAGCTTTTTCTTTAATGAGGACTAACATGTTAATGTTGTCTGTGAACTTTATTCACAATAATTCACCGATGGAAGTACTCACAGCCAGCTCTGGGAATGAATGCAGAACAGCGACCTTCTGTAGACAAGAGAAGCAAAAAAAAAAAAAACCCTTTCTGTCCTCAGAGGGATCCTTCCTGTTTGGAAAAACCAAATGGACAAGGAAAATAAATCAAGCCCTTGAAGGACAGGAGCAGCATCCTTGAGAGTTATATTTGTAAAAATTCTCATAGCCCAGAGATTTTTCTTTCCAATTTAAGCAAGGAGGAATTTTCCAAAGGGAAGCTATTTTTACATGGCCATTAATAGGGTATTTTTGGTGCTGAAATAGTTGCTGGTCCTTGGTGTGGCAACCTTTACCCTTTTAGTCAAATATTTTACTCTTCCAGCCACACGTAGTAGGAGAATTTCCTCTGTGACAGTGTCCTCATACCTTCCCCAAAAAAGGAGACATAGGAAAGGCAGTATTTGTTTTGAGATTCTTTGCATGGCCAAGGGTGCTTGAGAACAGCCTCCCTGTACAAGACGTCTTTTCAAAGGAAGGGGAAGGACAAGTGAGTGGAGTGTCCATCCTCTGCTGCTGTAGTCAGTGAGCATCCCTGTGGTAGTCATTGTCTGCATTTCCTAGGCAGGAGTTCTTGCAGCATTTGATTACCCCAGGCTGAGTGTTTTCTACCACCCAGTCCATCCTTTGTGCACTTCGCACCTGAAAGTTTGGACACGTTGGGAGTTTCAGGTTACAGTGAGGTACAGTGATGCCACTGCACTGTACCCAGGGTGACAGAGCCAGACCCTTGTCTCACAAAAAAAAAAAGAAAAGAAAAGAAAAAAGAAAAATAAAGAAGTAGGAGACAATGTTGCATGGTAGTTAAATAAATTTCTCAAAACTGGAATAAGACTAAGATTTGAGCTCAGTTCTACTACTTGGTATTTCCATGATGTTGTTAATAAAATGAAGATAATAGTAACAATTTTGTAAGATTCCTAGAAATAATATATGTAAATTATTTAGCAATGTGCATGGCACATGGAAAGTGCTCAAAAATCCTTAACCACCATTATAATTAATAGCTATTCCTATAGTTTTGAGAGGATAAAATAGATACCTGAATTTAAAAAAAAAATTTTTATTTGGATATATGGTTTTTGCATGGGGTAGCTGGGAGAAACCTCTTCATTTGTTTCTTTCCTTGAGATTGAGTCTGTGTCTGCTAAAAATACTCATCCCCTCTTCTGTCAGAGGGACCCTTTTCCCCCCTGGTGTGCTGCATGTAGTGAATATCAATGCAGATACAGTCAAATCGTGGTGGCACCAGGGGAGTAACCTGCAGTGATGCTAAGTGGAACTGACGTGATAATGACATGGAGGTTATTGTTGATTAATCCAGGTCACTGGAGAATCACTGGGAAATGCATTTGTCCTTTCACCTGACCCTCCTCCCCCAACAAAAGTGTTTGACAGTAATCTTGGGGTCACCCAGTCCCTTCCTCCATCTTCCAGCACTTGAAAATCTAATGTCTGTACTATTTTCCGCCTCCCTGCTTTTGGTGACTGCTAATTTGTTAAAAATGTAAGAATGGCCACGTGTTTAATGTTTGTGTTAGTGGCAGCATGGCATTAAGTATGATTTTTTTTAATTAATATGATGATGCAAAATATTTGTGTGTCTTACCCTACCATTTTCATCTTACGCCTCCCTGTATAACCTTTTTTGCAAGCTAAGATGATTGACTCTGTTTCTCATCTATTCGATACTATAGATACATAGATAGAGTCCATTGGACATGATAGCCAAACATAAAATGTTTTAAAAATGGAAAGTTTTTTTTTAATTGGTCATTGGGTGGCAAAACCTAATTCTGCAATCATTTGGTGATTGAAATAGTAATTACTATGTTTCAAGAAATATTTTGAGTTCTCCATCTTCAGGCACATGGTAGCCTTATACTTCCTGCCCTTTTCTAAGTTGGGAATGACTCTCAAACTTGATCAGGCAACGGGAGTGTGAGTGGTTATAAAGAGTGTCTGTTAGTTTCAAGTGGAAGCTTTAAGAGTAAGGGCAGCCTTTCCTGTGTACCCTTTTTCTGTCTTCTGCAGGCAGGGAAGCGTGAAGGTGGAGCTTCCCTTAGCCTGGGTACCTGAGCGAGGAGATGTTGAGACACTCAGGTGACATTCTGTGACATCCCTTATCTTTCTGTCAGTCCATGGAAATGCCTCTGGCCATAGTGATTATCCATCCATCTCTATTTCTGTATTTACCTATATAGAAGGGTATGTATATCCTTCTAAATAAGTGGGAAAGCCCAGTATTTAACCTCATTAGATCATACAAATATCAAAATGATATAAATATTAATATTAAGTAGATAAAATGTAAGATTTTCTATTCTAAGATATAGGTCATCACTGGTAGCCATATCCTGATATAGCTACTTTAGAGATCTAAGGAGATATGATATTATCAACTTTGTAAAATTATTTCAAGAATAGAGTACATACTGTGATCATTATATAGTACCTTTAAAATATCTATAATAGATAATAAAATAGCACATTACCTCATATATACTACTTAAAAAGATATTGTATTTATTTGGAAGTTTTAGGTACTTTTCTTACCATTAAAATA
>JAQIFY010001029.1:0-14532 GCA_028533085.1 Varecia variegata | reverse complement strand
GGCAGCACCATTGCTGTCTCACTTATCCTCTTGCAGACACCCGCTCCCCCGTTTCCTTCATTTGATCAAGCAAAATTCATTAGTAATGATCACAGAGAAGCCTCCTTGTCCACAAAGAAACACCATGGCCATCAGAGAAAACTAAAAATATTTAAACTATCCTTTCTGGAACCTTTAACAGGATTCTAGAAATGTCTAGAAATCAGTGATAAGCCTGGTATTAAAATCTGTCTTTTCCTGCAAATATGCCCAAATGTACAATCTTAAAAGTTAAAAAAAAAAAATCTTGAGCTGAATGAATCCATTTGGAATTTTCAGCTTAGAAGATTGGTTTCCACACCATCAGATCTTCAAGGAAGTGCCGAGAGAGCTTGAGGCCTATTAGTAAAACTAGTTAAATGAAACGCTTGGAATCATCACTTGGCTAAATAAATTACAATCTCCTCTCTCTGTCTCTCTCTCTCTCTCTCTCTCAGCTTCTCTCGGCCATCACTATTGTTGTAAAATTTTATACAATTAAAATAGAGACCCAGTGCAGCTTTGAATAGGAAAAGAAGTCACTTGTCCAAGTCCCAGAGGCTAGCCAAGAGGTGTATGTGGAAGTGGAGAGTACTGTCCAACTCTGTGCCTTGATTATGAGGTTGGAAGTGAGTCTTTCAATAACTAAAAATACATCTGTGGGCTTCACGTGCTTTTTGGGCTTGTGAAGCCCTGTTCTCTCTCCTTGCCAACAGCAGAGGCATCCCCAAGCCTGAGTCTTCACAAGAGCAATTACCACATGTGGAACAACACTGCTTGCAGAGGACCACCTGTCCACTAAAGAGCTCCGTCTTCTCGTAAAATAATCACTACCACTTAAGATGATTGAATCAAATAGATTTCAGTTTTCAAAAACAAAAAGAAAACCAAAAACCTCCGGCCTACTTTTTTTTTTAATTGTGTTTTAAGTGTTTTGCTTTGTTTTGTTTGCTTTGTTTTGTTTTGTTTACTTTGACTTCAACAACTTCTTGGCATCCTTTAAGCCATTTCAACGTGGCCCAGTGGTTCACGTGCCATCCAAAGTTTACAGTCCAAAGCACTTTCAGAGAAATCCAAGGAGGGAAGATTACCCATTTGGTCACCTTTCTGTTGGAAGGAGAGTCACCACGTTGTTCCTACTATGAATCCAGCTTTTGTACTGTGGTTGTGACTGAAGTTGAGAGGGAATCAGAAAGGAATGAGCTGTGGCCTTTCCAGCAATATTCAGCATTGGAAAAATAATCTGTATTTGTTGAGATTTCGGGTTGAACACACAGCAGAACCATACAGTCATAGTCAAGGAAGCCCTTTCTGCCAGAAAGAATTCTGTCCGACTGAGGGTCCAGGGGGAAAGTCACACCTGCAAAGCCGTCCATCTCCACAGGTAAAGGGAGAAATCTGGTGACCTCCTACGAATCCTTTCCCTCAAGTCTATATGTAGGGAAATGCCAACATGGTTAAAAGAAAGGACAAAGTGAAAAAAGTAGTCTTATTGAGAATAATGACCATTCTTTCCTAGGGAATGCTCATAATTCTCAACTTCTTTATGGTTTTTCTAACTCTCGATTTTTTTTTCTGTACTCAGATGACTTTATATTGTTTTCCCCTTTGGATGGCAGAATTTAATGGGAATATTGGCAAAGAAGAATGCATTCAGAAAGGAGAAGGAAGCAAATATTTTTTTGAAAAATATTACAACACTGAAAGATCTGGTAAGAGTCACATGAGGACTCACTGAGCTTACAGAAGAAATGTAGTTGACGAAGGCTATTTAAGAAGGGACCACGATAGCACTTTTGTGTGGAAGAGAAGGAAAGGCTAAGCTGTGTAACCCTTCAAGACAGAACTAAGCCTAACCTTCAGCATAATAGGAAGAAGATTTTAGTTTATTTTAAGGAAAAACAATAGAGTTGTCTAATATTAGAACATGCCACATAAAACAGCAGTGAACTTTTCAACATCAGAAATATTTTAGTAAAAGCTAGATGACTCCTTGTCAGGAATGCTGCTAAGGAAATGTCTCCTTGGAATCATAATTGAATAATATTTCCAGCTGAAAGTTTTTATGATTCTCTAAGTATCAATCCGCGCTGGCAATTATGATTAAGGTTTTTCAAAATAAAAAAAAAGCTGGAACCAAATCATCAAATTTACACAAAACTACCTTTCAAGTAAAATTATTCATGTATTTGTCCACTTACCAAATAATTCTTTAAGCACCTAGAATATGCCTGTACGTTTTGTAGGTGCTGTGGTATAATGATGGAAAAGACAGATGAGGACACTCTCCACGTGGCACTTGCGTTCTTGTGGGGTACCACACAATAAATGTTTTCACAAACATATATAAGTGATAAATTCTATTAATAAAATAAAATACAGTAACAGGTTGGAGAGCGGAAGGGGGCAACCACTTTAGCCAGAGTGAGCATGGAGGTCCACCCTTGGAAAGCATCATTTGACTTTAAGACCAGGATGAATAGAAACAGTTGGCCATGCTAAGATCTGGGGAAGAGAGGTTCAGGCAGGGGAAAGAGCAAGTGGAAAGGCTCCCAAGGCAGAAAAGATCCAGAAATAGAATGAGGTGGAGTCAAAGAGAAAGGAAGGATCCAGGTCATGTAGGACTATGTGGACTATGGGAAGACATTTGGACTCCACTCCTATTGCAGTGTAAAGCCATCCAAAAGTGATAGCAGGGGAGTGATGTGGTCTGATTTACTTTTCAAAATTTCTCTAGCTGTTTGGTAGAACACGGCTGTCAGGAGTCAAGGGTGGAAGCAGAAGGACCAGTTAGGAATCTGTCACAGTGGTCTAGGTGAGAGCTACTGAGGGCTCAGAAAACAGTATAATTCAAATAGCATGTTGACTATTTAGACATGCCATCAGTCCAAATGCTGTTCAGAGTACAAATGAGTGAACTGTGTAGGAGTGTATGTGCATATATATATAGGTATGAATGTATATGTACGTGTACACCTCGAGGAGTGTACACATAGTATTTTCAAACTGAGAAGAGGAATTAACTAGAAAGCACTCTTTTATACCCAAATATGGATCAAATTGAAGAAGAGTTTAACAAAAAAAAAAAACAGGAAAACATGCACATTTTCATTTTATTTGCCTCAAAAATACTCTCCCAATATAGGTTTTTCAAAGGAAAGTCAAAAACCCTTTGTGTCTAGTTCCATAATTAGATTTAAATGACAATGAAATTGGTATTTATGACACCTGCTGGGATGGACTTCCTTCTCCAGCTGTGAGAAGACAACACAGGAACAAGCCACAGACCAAACCTGGTGACCTTGTCATGGCCTGCCACAGAGCCACAAAGAACAATTAATATCACAAGTGAGAGACTCCTCCAGGTTTGTTTATTGAACAGGATAGAAATAAAAAGCTGACCTACAAGTGTTCATTCTCATTTTTTTGTATTTTACTTTGGGGGGAAATAATGCAGTTGTTTGGAAATTGCAGGTGAGATGACCCATTCAAATCAGGATTTAAACACTGGTTTTCTGTGCAGATGGATAAGCCATCAATCACTTGGCTGTAGATGGAAAATCTTTGCTTAAGTCATCAACACTCCCAAGCGTAATCCTACCTGTGTTAAGCAGGGGGGTTTCTGTTTTTCTACTGTGATTTGATATTGAGAAATAACATGAGCAGATAAGCTTTATAGCAGCACTAGAAAAAAAACTGTCATTTCTAGCAAATGCAAACCCCTGGGTTCCATGAGCTGGCCCCTGGCTCATGGTCCGTGTGTGATGATAATGTGGCAGAACGCAGATCATGCAGAGAAAGCTGAGCAACAAAGCAGAGCAGTGGAAACAAACAAGGGGAAAACGCCATGGGACAAATGGAATCAGTGAGATCCAGAGGCCAGCCCGCTCTCAAATTTTCAAAATTATTTATTGACTATTTTTTTCTAATTGATTTAAATTTGACAGCTAACTCAGGAGATTTAAGTCATGCCTAAAGCCTCTGTGCTCAGGCAGATCACACCCAGAGTGGTCCTGACCCTTGTGTCACTCTCATTTCCATTGTTAAAGCTTCAGGGAGGACTGTTATCATTTAATGCCTACTGAATGGCTTAGTCTTGGGAGCTATTCACAATACCCTTCCCTTTCGCCTCTTTTCACCCCGGTGACACCAAAGCCTCATATGGCTCCACCCACTCTTTTCCTGTTCACATTTGCTATAGTTTGGTTTGTTTGATCCCTCCAAATGTCATGTTGAAATTCGATCCCCAGTGTTTGAGGTGGGGCCTAGTAGGAGGCATCTGGGTCATGGGGGCAGATCCCTCATGAATGGCTTGATGCCACCCTTGAGATAACTAGTGAGTTTTTGCTCTATTAGCGCCAGAGAGAGAGCTGATTGTTAAAAAAAGCCTGGCAACACCCGCAACACCCCCAACCCCCCAACCCCTCCACTTCCACCCCCCACCCCCACCTTTCTTCCTCTCTCACCATGTGATCTCTGCACACACTGGGTCCCATACCCCTTCCACCATGGGCGGAAGCAGCCGAGGCCCTCACCAAAAGCAGGTGCTGGTGCCATGCTTCTTGTACAGCCTGCAGAATTGTGAGCCAATTAAACCTCTTCTTTTTATAAATTACCCGGTCTCAGGTATTTCTTTATATCAACACTAAACAGATTAAGACATTTCTCACCTTCCTCCAAAAAACAGCTGGAAATTCTAGTCCATAGTAAGGATGGTAGTTACAGACATGCACCTTTGTTATGGCTAATTCCCATGTGATTATTATCCAGTGTTTGGAAAACAGATTTGCCATTGGAGCAAACATCTGTGTATATATACACATGCCTATATGTATGCATGTACAGATATGTCTAATATGTATGTTGTAAAAAAAGAATCAGGAGGAAATAGCCACAAATTGGTGATGGCTACCAACATAGGCATCATTTAAACTGAGTTTATAATCCATTTTATTTTTATTTTTATTTTTTTTTTGTTTATTTATTATAGCTTATTATGGGGGGTACAACAGTTCTGGTTAAGTATATTGCCCATGCCCCTCCCAACCCCCCGAGTCTGAGCCTCAAGGGTGTCCATTCCCCTGACAGTGCACATCGCACTCATCATGTAGGTATACACCCGTCCCCTCCCCCACCCCCAACACCCCGAGTCAGATCTTCAAGCCAATTCAATTCTGAATAGTAATCATAGATTAGCAACACAGTTTAATGGTTAAGAACAGTCTTAGACCCAGACTGCCTGGATTCAGACCTTGCCTCACTACTGTAATAACTTCCTGGGTGACCTTGGGTAAGCTAAACTCTCTGTGCCTCAGTTTCCTCATTTGGGGTGACAATATTACTCACGCACAAATTTTTTTGAAGATTAAATGAGGTCACATATGAAATGTGCTTAAAACTATCCATGATACATAGTAATTGTTATGTGTTTGCTATCATCATCATCATCATCATCATCGTTGTCTTCATCATCAAGATGTGACTTTCCAAAATCAGGAAACAAGCTATAATATGTTATCCCAGTATTAGTTGTTATTATAAGAGAGAAATACTCTTCTTCAAAGATTTCTCTTCCCTCAATTCAATTGAAAACATTTATTCTGTCAATGCTTTTGAGTGCTTACTATGTGCTAAGCACTGTTTATGTACTGAGTGCCAGGGACTATCGTACACAAGATAGACAAGGCCCCTGGTCTCATGCAGCTTACATTCTAGTGGGTTGGGCACTATATGGTTCATCTGTGTCATGAACCATTTCAAAGAGGTGTGAAAGAAGAATCTGTTTTAAAGAATGAAAGAAACAGTTATCCTTGTCCAAATGCAAGAGATTAATGTGTTAATGTCCTTTAGAGCTATATCTTGATCACATCCATCCTACATAAATATATCACTTCTGTTTCATGAGCCACCAAAGACTTTATATTAATTTTCCTCACACTGGTCTGCTTTCTTTACAAGGTGCCTCTTCAGGAGGAGAGCACAGACTGTGAGGCTCCCTTACCTCAAACAGTCACACATTTGACTGTGAAAAACAGAGGAATGTGAACAGGAGTCAAGCCTGCAACAGCTTCTGAAAAAATTCATCAGCAGGTTATTTCCAAACACAAAGAGAAGAAAATGCCACATCAAGCCCCATTATAATTTTACTTCCATGGAGAAATCGCAACTCAAACTGCTCACAGAGAAGGCTGGCCTCTGGCAAAGAGATCCAACACCCATTCCCATGTGCATGGGTTTAAAAAAAGCATAATATTGAAACTCAGAATAAGTTTAATGCACCTAACTGAAGTCCAGTGGTGTGGGTCCCAATCCTGTGCAATCTATAGGCAAATTGTCAAACCTCATAGGACCTTAGTTTCCTCTTCTGTAAAATGGGACTAGAGTTCCTACCAGGTTTATCTCCTAGGTGAGAATCAAATGAAATAGCATTATAGAAAATAGGCAATGGTCTTTTTGGGGGGCAGGGACCATGTAGAGATGGCAGAGATGACTTTCAGAGGACCATGTCAGTCAGGGTTCAACCAGAGAAGCAGAAGCAGTAGAGATTTGTTCCAGGGAAGTGGCCTTGTGGGAGCTGGAGAAGCAGTCTGGCTGTTGTCGCCACGTGTGATGCTGGAGCTGTGACCACAGAGCAGGCAGTCACAAAGAGAAGATGGGTCCAAGGGATATGAAGGGCAGGCTGGAAGCCACAGGCACAAGGTGGACTGATCTTGGTAATAGACAGAAGTCAAGGCCCTTTGCCACATAACTAAGCACACACCTGGCCCAGGAGTCAGGGAAATGGAAGCAGAATTCAGGGGAAAACTGCTTCACACCAACCACAAGTTGACTCAGCAGATCAGCACCAGTGTGTGAGCTCTCAGATGGCTGCCACTTTCCTCCCGTCCTCCAAATCTCCCACTCGAGAATTTTCTTTGTGGTTCCTCTGTCACCAGAAACACACAAGAGAGTGAATTCTGGGAAATGCAGTTCAGCCAAGTTGATACACTACAAAACCCTTGATTAGGACTGAGAAATTGACATCACAATTTTCACATTCTTACCCAGATGGATGTCACTTAGTGCTAAAGCTCTGGTATGTGTCCACTGCAGTGGTTAAGAGCAAGAGCTTTGGAGTCTTCCTGACCCAAGTTCAAATCCAAGGTTTACCACTTTTTTGTTTGGGACAATCAAGCAAGCAAATTATTTAACTCTCTGTGCCTCAGTTTCCTTATCTCTAAAATTGGGATTACAATACCTGTCTTATCAGTCAGATCAAAGATTAGGGAAATGATGTAGGCAAAATGCTAGTACAATGTCTATTACATAGTCAGTGCTCAGTAGGTGATAACTGTTTTTATTGTAATGGTCACTTACCATTAACTCATAAGAGCTAACCACATTAGCGTCAAATATCTGAAGAGATTCCCAGAGATCTCTTTTCCCTACTCAGCCTTCAGTGTATGCTTAAGGGGAGTGCAAAAGAAGTATTCAAAAAACATTCTTAAGGCAAATAAGAATGGAAACAATTTATACATCAAATTATAGAAACTGACTATTTTCATATTTTCCCAGCTGCCAGAGATATTTGCTGAAAGAACATTGGTATTTTGAAGCAGTATGCTTCCAAGTTGACTCGCATTGTGGATTCATCAGAAAAATCATTTGACAGGGAAGCCAAATTATGTTGGACAATATATGCCAAGAAATAGAGTTATGAGTATGGACTCTGGGGACAGACTGCCTGGGTTCAAATCCTGGCTCTACCATTTATTATGCTTAGGCAAGTTATATAAACTCTCTATCTCATTTTTTACATCTGTAAAATGGAAATAATACCAGCACACATGTCATACAATCCCTGTAAGGACTAATGAGTTAAAATACATAACATGCTTAGAATAGTAAGCTTAGTAGTCTTTATGTAAGCACTTACTATCATCATCATCATCATTATCCACAGATCTCTCATCTTCTTTTAGCCAGGAACCATCTCCTGTAAACTCAGGACCTTCCACACCCAGCAGGAAGCATAAAAGCAAACAGAGAAAAACTGATCTCCACCCAAGGACCAGTGTCCAACTCTCTAACACCTGCACTCTTACTTATGGGGACCTCCATGCTCCTTTTTGCCTCGGCAGCCTCCTCCAGGTTTGACTCCTCACCTACCCAGACGTGGGGACCCCATTAGTTTTAATTTAACTGGATTTCAGGACCTTCTTCCTGGCCAGTTGTGGCCAGCTGTCACGCACACTCCAGAGTCACAGTCCATTAGAAAGGGCTTCCATGACGCCCTTGTGCCTAAAAAGAATTGATATAATGCTTTTCCACTACTTATTTAACAAATCAAAATAATGGACTATTTCATGGTCTCATTGTCCTAAAGGAGATGCAGTTCTTAAGCTTTTTGCTCACCCATTGGAAAGTATCAGATCTTTGCAAAATCGAGCCTTGCTGCTCTATAAAGAAAGGCCACGGCTTTTCTCGGATGTTTGCTTTTCCATGCTTACACCTGCACGTCACCATAATGCTATAGCTTAACGGAGATTAAATAGAGATGTGTCTCCTTCAGAACACAGAAGCTTAAGAGAACTCTGTTTTTAAAAGAGATTCCTATAAATTATTTAGCAAATTTGAGCATATAACCCTTCCAAAGTGCTAGCACATTTGCTTTAAGCAGCCAATTTTGCAGGCAAAGCTGTGGTTTTCTTGTTCCTTCTGTGAGCTGTGGCTGCCATTTCCTCATGGCCCAGCCCTCAGTGAGACACGAACCAGGGATGTATTTCTCATTTGTGCATAAAAGTAAAAGCAGTTTCCTTGAATTATGAGCCCCAAAGTTCCAAGACGCTTACAGTCTGGGTGGCCACACAGGTATAAGTGCATAAAAGTCTGTTCTTAGCATGGCTCAAGGAGTGAACGTATTCACTTCAAACGTGCTCTCTCTGGGAACACGCTAACAGCACTCCATCGAGGAGAGGCATATTTGTGGTCATAATGTTCTACAGAAATGGTACAAGGTGACACACACCAAGAGAAGTTAGAACACCAAAGAGAAAAATAAGTCCAGCTCCTTATAGAAAAGGATGCTTTAGCTCCCTGCCCCCTCCAGCCTCCACTGAAACATCTTAGCTCCTTGGAATTCAACAGCAATGCCAAACGGGAGGTTACGTCTGTGAACTCAACCATAAGCCCCGTAGTAGCAGAAGTTAAAATCTAGACATTCGAAATGAATAAAAAGTAAACACACACATTTTTTGAGAAAGGGCATCTTAATTTTTGGTTAATTAACCAAAATAAAGATTCCTTTAGAAAAGGACTTGGAGAAGGAAGGCTCCTGTTGGCCATGCGTGGCTGCTTGAGTGGTGTGTGTGCATCAGGACGCAGGCCCGGGAAACGGCAAGCTAGCACAGCCTGCAGCAGGCCCCAGGCCACTCCCAGAGGCTGAGGGCCACTGTCACCGAATGTGTCACCTCTGCTCTACTGGACTAGGGGAGAAGGACAGAAGGGAATTTGGCCATGTGTAATAAATGTGTGTTCTTCAGATTGAGGAGATCCCTTTTCTCTTCCGTGTGGTCCTGGGATCCCAGAAACTGGTTCTTCTAAAAGCCAAGAGATCGCTTTAAAGGTTGTAACTACTTGCCTGGAAGTTAATTCACATTGGAAGTGCCCAGCTCCCTATGCTTGTTTTTCCTCCAATGCACCTAAGGAATAGAATTATTCTTGATTATAAAGTACTTATTTGCTTATTAAAACAAAACTACCAAACTAAGTAATATCAAGATATGCCATTATGAATGCATGAATTTGATTCTGTTTGGTTATATGTGCACTTGAACTAAAATTGTCTACAGCTGTATTTCTGACTATAGAATAGATACAACCCTAAAGAGTTGCCAGGAAATCTTTGAAAGTAGAAATGTATCTTTAGAGTGCTGGGAGAGCTCATTATTTCCAAGAGCTCTGAGATGAATTATTTAGTAGAGAAACAATGTGTATTTATGGAGGGCCTAATGGGTAAAGGATATGAAAGAAATATAAGACATGATCCTTGCTCTCAATCAGATTTCAATTCAGGAAATTGTTTCAAAAATTTAGATTTTCATTTATTGAATTTTCTTAAAAAGAGGCCACCTATACAGAATCCAAGAAGTCCCAATCTCACCTTATTTCAGGAAAGCAGCCTGTGATAAGGCCCTGTGGTCAGATAATGCTCCTCCCGCATAGCTGGGGCAGTTTTGAACTTCCTAGATATCTTGGACGATCCAACCTGCAAAGGTGATTGCCTAGGATCAAGCAACCTCTAAGGAAGATTGAGCAGCCACTCCTCCTCCTCCTTCCATTGCCTTCTCACACCATATTGCCTTTACCCACACATCACACATGCACAGGCATCTGGGAACATGCACACACATGTATACACACTCACAGTTTCGGGTGTCTTAGACCACACTTCTTGGTTATGTCAGGCCTCATTAGAATGAGTTAAATATCACCAACCCATTCTCCAGGCCCGTATTGACTTCATCTTCCACCTTATCTGCCCCAGTCAGAAGAGAATCAGAGGCAAAATAGGGAGGTCTCTCCGAGCCCCTCACATCGCACCATGTCAGCAGCCCTGGTCTACGTCTAGACTCTGCTCTATCCATAACTAACTCACTGCAGCACAGCTGTAGAGATTCTTCACTCTGTTGGTTCAGTTACACCTGAGAACACATCCAGATGGCTGAGAGGACCCTGGTGGTCTCCCAAACCTGGTTTAAACAACACGGGTCTGGTGGTGGTTTAATGTCAGTAAATGAACCAGGCATAATGCTGCACTCTCAGAACCCAAGGTCTAGCCCACACTCAGGCAGAGGGAATAACACTATGGCAGGGACGGTCCCATGGTAGGGGTCACTGGGACCATCACAGAGGCTGCCTACCAGTGTGGCTCTCACACTCCATGTCAACACATAGAAATCTGTCTCTTCACTACCAGACTCTCTTTGATGCTATATGCTTCGTATATAGTATTCTAAGGTAGAAATGAAATAATTTGTTACTTGAACAATTCCCTATTGCTGAATATTTGTAATATTTCTAATTTCCCACTAATTTTTCAATAAACATCCTTGAACACATACATTTTCATACTGACCCACATTTATTTCTGGGGATCCATTTCTAGAAGTGAAATTGCTGGGCTAAAGGATCTGCACAATTTAGTTATTCACACATGTTGCCAAATTGCCTTCCAGAAAGGTTGTATCACTTTACTTCTCAACAATTTCTGACTAATATTTTAAATACTAAAATGTTTTAATATTCCACTTCTCCACTGCACCAAGAAATGTTGAAAGAGTGTTGCTTCTTCCTACGGCCTCTTCCCAGCGAGGCCTTCACTAAATCCCCGCCAAGTGTTTGATGATCTGAAGACGTAACCTCTATACCTGCATATTTTACTTAATTCCTCCTTCTTACACAGCTTTTCTTCTACATTGGAGAGATGCTGATGAGGGATGTATTAGCTAGGAAAGACTAGGTAATGCTGCGGTAACAAACAAAACTAAAAATCTCAATGGCTTATATGTAAAAATCTATTTCTTGTTCACACGAAGTCCACGTTAGGTTCTGAAGGGCAATTCAGAGCAGCTTTCCCTCCTAAGGTGACCCGGGGATCCCGCCTGGCTCTATCAGGTGGTTCCACCACATCAACACATGTTCTCTTTGGTTGGAGTAGGGAAGGGAGGGCTGAAGGATTATGTAAGAGCTTTTAACTGCCTCAGCCAGGAAGTGACATACATCACTTCACTCAAAGTGCATCGACCAGAACTGCTCACAAAGCCCCACCCAAGGATTTTGATGAATGTTCACTTTTTAATTACATTTTTACCTTTATTAAATATTGAATAACTGTCATTAAAACTTAATATTAACACAGTTTAATACTTGAACCATATAATATAATACAGTGACACATATATAATACTGATAATTTATTTAATATTTATTAAATGATACCTCTGTTGCAAAACACAGTAGGTAAAAATATACTTTTATGAATAACGGAGGCTTCTCTCAATGGGCCCAGATATGGGCAGCAAATCTGCAGCCTTGCCCTGACTTTGGTCTTTTTGGTACAGTCATATAAAAATGCAAAAGTAAAATTGTACATCCCTGACCTTGCCTTGCTTCATACAGACAGACATGTGCCACTTTGCTCCACATGTTGAAACAGCCGTTGCCAGATGATGTATTTTTTTCAGTGGACACGACTTGGCACTGGGCTTTTCCACCTCTCCTGTTTCTAATCATCTATTGCCTGGGCATGTCAGGGTCAAGCTTAAAGACTTGCTAGAACTGGATTCAAGATTTACGAGAACGAGATGTAACCAGGCCTCTCCCAGAGGTTTGGGAAGAACAGCTGGAGTCTGGCCCTTCACATCATGACAAGAACTATTAAAAACTCAAGCAGTTTTGCTTTTTTTTTAAGATGACTGTAGAAAAGCAGAAAGTAATCAAAGGCATCTCCACAAGGAGCACCTTTAGAGCAAAAGATTCTAAGACTCTGACTCTCTACCTCACTCATATTTCAAACTCTTTGTAAACAAAAAGCAAAAATTATTAGGTTTGAACCGTGGATTTTTCTCCCTTGACCCATTCCTGAATGGAGCTGAATCATCCGCACTCACAGCAGTGAGGGGCTGTTTTGTTCCCCAGGCCCCACCCTATGCTGATGTAATGCACCACGGCTGTGTTTTTCTGATGAGTGTGCTAGGGAGGGTGCTCGCTAGGAAGAGGGAAGCCGCTGCCCAGTGCTGCTGGAATGGCAGGGGGAGAGAGGGGGCCTGAGAGCACAGATGGCTGCGTGCAAGGGACTGACGACTGACAGCTCACACTGAGTACTGGCAAGTTCACCTTGCCCATCCTCCTCCTGCCCCACCACGACCATCCCCTCTCCCTCCCGCTCCCTCCAAGACCATCCATCCCGGAGAGCTCATCACTCATCACCAGAGAGCTCTGCCTTCTTTAAACCGGTTCCTGCAGCCGCACTTCCCTCCCTGTGCAGCATGAGGCAGCGATGCCTACAGCCTAAGTGCGCCTGCCAGCTCCCGGCACCTGGGTTCACCAGGAAGAGGAAGCAGCTCCAGGCCCTGAAACAAGCCAACCTCTCCTCTGACCTGCCCTAATGGACAGCCCTGTCGCCCTCTCAAAGAGACTGTTTTTGTTAAATGCTTAACTTTCTTTTGATGCTGAGTTTGCATTTGTGACCATGTCAGAAACACTAGGGCAGACAGCAAGTTTTAAGTAAAATAAAAAGCATAAGCATTCTATTTACTGAATTCATCTACCCACCTTACCCCCCCCCCCCACCACCAGCACACACAAAATTCCGCTCACTCTTGATTCACTTTTTTAATGCCTTCACTTTTCCTATTGGTTTTCACTGTTGCCCACTATTTGAGAATTGCTTTCATTTAGGAATTAAGTATACAGTTTCTTTTAAAAAATATGAGAGTGATATATGCAGATGAACTTTTTGCATGCAATTTCCTAAAGTCTTCAGAGCACGTTACATAAATTGTAAACAAATTTATTACTTTAAAGTAATTTTATTGTCTTTCATATGAAAGCAACTTTAGTGAAAACCCTTTCCTAAAGACGATCTATTCCTAATGGATTGATGGAAGTGGCACGTAATCCTTGAATTTAAAGAAAATTGTTAGGCAAATCTATTAATATATCGCTACAAACAATTTCTTTTTCCTATAGGTAATTCAAACATATCCTGATCTATTCAAAGATTTCAACTTATTCTCTGTTTGGTAGTTGATTTTTTTTTTTATTCCCCTTGGAAAGGGGAGAAAAGATGAGGAAAGCAGCTTCTAACTTTAGGAGTATAGAAACTGTGTGTATTATGCAAAAAGAAAAACAAATTCTAGTTCTCTTTCATCACAAGTGCAGAACATGTTAGCTAAGCATCAATAGATCTGTACAAATGATCAAAATTAAATAAGAGCACAGTTCATCTAAAACTATCTTCTTCCGTGGTAAGAATCTGGTCACAAAAATTTTAAATCTGATAAGTAACAGTTAATCAAATACATACTGAAAAATCTTCTCCTATAATTAATAACAGTTTTGAAACATTCTAACCTCCCTAGCCCCCAAAATAAAAATGTTCCTTATTATTAAACAGGTGAAGAAAACAAGACAAACCTACTTGAATTTATTAGGGTGAGATCAAAGAAAATTTAGAAATGGATGCTGGTTTGCCTTGGCCTCTCCCCCTTCCTGTTCCTTTGGGGACACCTGCATGGATGTCTTCCAAGCTGATGGGGTTTCTGCAGGGCTCTGCCTCTGGCTGCTCCCCTAGATTACAAGGGGCACTGTGATACCCTGGGGTTTGGTTAGCCTTGACATTTGGATGCCATATGGCTTAGCTCATGGCATTGGCAGAAATGTGGAAGGTGAAAAGCGAAGTTCTTCTGAGAGAGGATTGTGCAGAAGACAGCAGGCCACTGGAGGGGGGAGACTCCAGCTCCAGGATGAGCA
>JAQIFY010001028.1:0-14532 GCA_028533085.1 Varecia variegata | reverse complement strand
CGAGGGGACATCTCACACACGGAGGTTTCCTTTCTAAACGTGAATTTCTACTACAAGAGGGACATTGCTCTGTTTTCAGAGCTTCTCCTGTATGTGCAGTTCCTTAAAATGATCCTTATGCCAAAGACACATATACTGGCTGGGGCGGAGTGTTCTGGTCCCCAGTGGTGACATTTGGGTGGTGTGTTCTGATCCCCAATGGTGACATTTGGGTGGTGTGTTTGGTCCCCAATGGTGATATTTGGGTGGTGTGTTCTGGTCCCCAGTGGTGACATTTGGGTGGTGTGTTCTGGTCCCTAGTGGTGACATTTGGGTGGTGTGTTCTGGTCCCCAATGGTGATGTTTGGGTGATGTGTTCTGGTCCCCAGTGGTGACATTTGGATGGCATGTTCTGGTCCCCAATGGTGATACTTGGGTGGCCTGTTTGGTCCCCAATGGTGATATTTGGGTGGTGTGTTCTGGTCCCCAGTGGTGACATTTGGGTGGTGTGTTCTGGTCCCCAGTGGTGACATTTGGGTGGTGTGTTCTGGTCCCCAGTGGTGACATTTGGGTGGTGTGTTCTGGTCCCCAATGGTGACATTTGAGTGGCGTGTTCTGGTCCCCAGTGGTGACATTTGGGTGGTGTGTTCTAGTCCTCAATGGTGACATTTGGGTGGTGTGTTCTGGTCCCCAATGATGACATTTGGGTGGTGTGTTCTGGTCCCCAATGGTGATATTTGGGTGGTGTGTTCTGGTCCCCAATGGTGATATTTGGGTGGTGTGATCCGGTCCCCATTGGTGACATTTGGGTGGCGCGTTCTGGTCCCCAATGGTGATATTTGGGTGGTGTGATCCGGTCCCCATTGGTGACATTTGGGTGGCGCGTTCTGGTCCCCAATGGTGACATTTGGGTAACCTGTTCCAATGCTCAATAGTGACATTTGGGTGGCATGTTCTGGTCCTCGCTGGTGATTTTTGGGTGGTGTGTTCTGGTCCCCACTGGTGATATTTGGGTGGCGCGTTCTCGTCCCCAATGGTGATATTTGGGGGGCGTGTTTGGTCCCCAGTGGTGATATTTGGGGGGCGTGTTCTGGTCCCCACTGGTGATATTTGGGTGGCGTGTTCTGGTCCTCACTGGTGATATTTGGGTGGCGTGTTCTGGTCCCCAATGGTGATACTTGGGTGACATATTCTGGTCCCCAATAGTGATATTTGAGTGGTGTGTTCTGGTCCCCAATGGTGATACTTGGGTGGTATGTTTTGCCCCCTCATCAGAAGGGCGGGTGGGGGTGCAGAGCACACACTGGGGTTTTGGCAACTCTTAGTTCACACACACAAACTTCACCTTCCCTCCATTTGTGTGCACAAGGGATCTGTTTAAGGGCTAATTAGGCTTCCTTGTGACTCAATGTTTTTTTTAAATGTGAGCATAGAGCAAAAAGAAAACTTCTAAGAAGGAACTGTCTTCTGTAGACAGCCACTTGGAATCAATACTACACTAAAGCATCAGCTCCTTCCTTTATTATACGGAGAGGCCCATCCTGCAGCCGTAGGACAGGAATGACAGGACGTCTCACGTGCACCAGGGCGGCTGTTTCTGTGCGGACCCCTCAGCCCAAGCTGCCACACAAATGACCACAGATGGGCCTTAAAGACCAGGGATTTATTCCACACAGTTCTGGAGGCTGGAAGTCCAAGGTCAAGGTGTCACAGGGCTGGTTCCTGAGGCCTGGCTCCTTGTCTTGTAGACGCCGTCTCCTCCCTGTGTCCTCACGTGGTTGTCCCTCTGTGTGTGTCTGTGTCCTCATCTCCTCTTCTTACACGGACACCAGTCACACCCAGGGCCACCCTAATGACCTCTTTTTACCTCAGTGACCTCTTGACAGAGCCATCTCCAAGTACAGCCACAGTCCGAGGTCCTGGGGTTTGCAGACGCAGTTTGGAGCACACGTCAGCTGTCACACTGACCACAGTCAATCCAGCCTGTTAGCGTCCCACTAAACTTAGGGGTCCTGTTGTTCGTTTGGGCTCGCTAGCTGCCAAGAACTACATCTGTGCTCTCTTCCTACACCATGTCAAACAATCATTTAAAAAGTAAAAGTTCTACCAAGGCAATCAGGGAGAAGGAACGAATGAATGATAAGTCAATAGACAAAACTTGTATTTTGGAAGCATAATAGCATAGTTCTGTCCAGTAACCTGTCAAATCCATGCTTTGGTCTGATCCGTCCAGCCATAGCAGTAAGGTAATAATTGCCACGTGGTGTAAATAAAGTAACAGTCACTATCGACGACGTTCAGGGTGGGCAGAGCCCAGCCACGCCCAGGAGCCAGGCGGGACGTGGCTGTCTGCCGCTGCCTGGTCCCTGGGGTGCGTCTGCAGTGCAGGTGTGTGGGATCCTCCTTCCTCCGACAAGATGTGAGGACCAGACTCGGACACTCCCGGGAGCAGCCGAAGCCCCCTCTGGGGTAGGGGGGCTGGAAAAAATCCCTGGGGTTGGAGCAATGTAAATTGTGTTGGAGTTTTACTTCTTTGGCAGAGGTTGTCTTTTCTCTGTGGCTTGTCTACGACGGAAGCCTTTCATTCTGGCCTGCGCAGGTAGAGCATTGCGTTTATTTTGGAAACACCAGTGGTGTTTTATGACACTGCCTTTGGCAGCAACATAAGAGGGACCGATTGTTAAACTGTTAATTTACAGATCTTCCTTGAGTGAATGCAAACAAATTCTGGTCCTCAAAGCCCTGCTAATACACAATGTTCGGTTTCTAATTTCCAGTCCAGCTTAGATTGTGGGGACAAAAAACAATATTTAACCCCTCGTTAGCACATGAATAAGCAGAAGCTGTCATTTTTCAACCAGACAATAACAGGATTATCTCAAGAACTGTCAGTTTACGTGAAAACATTATGTTGCCCAAATTTTCATAAAAATTAGCAGTGGGTAATATTCAAGATCAGAGCAGTGGAAAGAGGAAAGTCTGCATTCATGGCAATAAATATGCACACTTGTCTGCTGGGGAGATGAAAATCTAATCAAGGGGCTATTGATGCGCTGGAGGTTTTTCCAAGCAAGACGTTCCTTCTAAATGGGGTTTGATATGGAAATTAGTCTCCCTCCGAGTGCCCGGGCCACGCGCACTGGGATCGCACGGGCACCCACTCCGTCACACGCCGCTCGGGGCGGATGCACGGACGACCACCAGCGTGAGGGTGACGTCCTCTTGCTCCAGCACCTCAGAGTCTAGGGCAGCAGAGTCTGGGGCCCCTCCCTCTTTTAAGGCGAAAACAATACAATTTCGTGCCAGTTAACTCCTAGCTACGGCAGGGTTAAAATCATCTGTGTTTTTGCTATTGTTGACAATTACCATAAATCAGAAGACACTCGGCTTGGAGCTTAATGAAATATGCATGGTTTTAAGAAGAAAAGCTGGTAACTGCTGGGTGTTGCTTTGTGTGTGTGCACACGTGTGTGCTTGCGTGTTGGTGTGTGTGTTCTGCTGTACCCTTCCCTACACGCCAACAGCATTTGCATCATGATGCAGGGGCGACTCCACCAGCAGATGCAGGCTCCTTGGCCATGCTGCTGTCCCGCCCCACCGAGGAGGCCCCCTTCTCCGCCCACGGGCCTCCGCCAGGTCGCTAAGAAACCCCGGACGCGCAGGGCCTCCCCAGCCCACAGGCCGCCAAGAGGGTCTTTGGGGAGCAGGCCCTGCTCGCAGTTCCTGGAGAGCAGGTCGAGGGCTCGTTCCAGCCTCTCAGGGAACCCGGGGCAGGCGCTTCGGAAGGACGGCTCTGGGGTCCCGCCGCCGCCTGCCTTGACGTCCAGCGTTCCTCCTCCCGTAAACAGGATTCTCTTTCGATCATCACTAATTATGTTCAAGAGCAGAAGGTTCATGTTAATATACATGTTAAAATTACGTTCCTGACATACGTTTTCCATTCACCTTTACATCCGAGTCACGCGGAGCCAGTTACGGGATATTCTATTTGGGGAAGTGGCTTCCGAAGACGCCAGTCTCTGGGGGGCGTCTCCCCTCCCAGCTCCTTCCTGGTGGGGCAGGAGCACGAAGGTGGGCGAGGCCGGGACGGGCTTTGGGAGGGGTTTTCTTTCCAGTGCGTGTTGCGTGACGGTTCACACGTGCTTCCACGGGGTGGACTCGAGGCCCCAGGGCACGACCACCTTCTGCACCGAGATCTGACGTGGATGTCGGGTCCAGAGACGTTTCATGCTCCACAGGACACGGGTCGGGTATGTTGAGAAGAGCGAACCCCTGAGAAAGCTGTGCTCCCCGAGCTCGGGCTGGGCTGCCGTGTTGTCACGCGCCTGCGACGTGGATGAGGAGCTGTCAGGGCGCCTGGCCCGCGTGTCGCGGAGTCACTTCCCTCCTGGGAGTCGGGTCTGCTGCGTGTCCCTGGAGCCTCCTGCCCGCCGCGCCCTCCTGCCACTCCCTGGGGAGGCTGCCACACACATCCGGGTTGGCTGTCCCACGTGGCACGCTGGCACCGTGCCCGGACGGCTGTCCCAACCTGTTCTCCTGAGAAACTCTCCGTCATGGAACGTGAGAGCAGCGTTGAGTCATCGGAACAGCCACTCCCTGCCCCCAACCTCGCGCTCCTGGGGGACGGTGCCGCCCCGTGTAGCTGCTGTTCCAGGAGGGGCCCGATGGGTGCTCGTGCGCCAGCACCTTCCACAGCCGCAGCCACCCGTGCGTCTTCTCGCCAGAAACGTCTGTGCAGGCCGTTTGCCCGTGAGGGGACTTGTAATAAGCGAATTGTTGTACTGTTGCTAATGTCCAATTGCGTTTTGTTTTCGAGGGAAGGGGTGACATGCCACAGCAGAAAACAGTGTGAGGACTGAGACACCCACACAGCACCGTCTGGGGACGGCTCTGTCCTGGGGTCACTGCTTGTGAATTCCGTCTTCTCGGCACTGAGAATTTGCTTCCAGAACAGTGACCCAGAGCGAGCTCGGTCTTCAGCGTCAGCCCCGCTCACGGCGCCGCAGAGACCCTGGCGGAAGACCCCACATGCACAGCAAGTGTCTGTCCACGGCGGTGGAGACGGGAGGACTCTGACGAGCTCACGCGGGCGTCATGGGCACCGTCTCGCGCATCCGCACACTGCCGTGAAAGGAAGAGGCCGCGGAGGCCGGACCCCAGCAGGACACACGTGGACATCGACGTTCTTACGGCCTCGGGACCAACAGTTCCGACCCCCGTCACAGGGAACTTTAGCAGGTGTTTCCCCGGGCAGAAGCAGCCAGGGGAAGGCGCAGTCAGGGCCCGGCAGAGCCAGCCCTGCTCCACTCCCTCCGGCCTGGGCTGGCCCGGGCGCATCCACAGACGGCCAGGCTGCCGCCACCCGCGCAGCCGCTAGGGGTCAGACTGACACGTCTCTTGCCCGGAGTCAACGGGCTCCGGAATAAGGGTGACTTAATCCTCTGCAGGTTGCCTGGAATTTACCAGGATTTAGAGGATGGGGTGGGGAAAACAGACAAGCTGGAAGTATCTGGAAAGACCTGCCTTTGGAGTCACCCTGTCTGCCGGAAGGAAGAGCCCAGAGCCGTGGACGGGAGGCCTGGTGGACGAGCGCAGCAGCCTCAGCCTCTGACACAGGCGTCCGAGTTGGAATCCCTGTCGCCGCCACGTCGCAAAGATGACGTGCGACCTTGAGCAAGGTTGGCAGAAATTGCTGATGCTCATCTGCCGTCTCCTGCTATAAATGCCGGCGGGAAGAAACCCTCCATCACTCCCTCAGTGCCCATTACGGCCCGTGACCTCGGGTTTCCTCTCTTTTGAAGAACCGGCCCCGAGGGAGCCCGGGAACACTTGCCCACCGTCTCCAGGCCCTTTCTGGGGAAACTTCCCGGCAAAACTCAGTGTCTCCATGGTAACTAAGTCAAGGTGCCAGGCAGTGCTGTGTGGATCCTTCCTCCTGCGAGAGAGTTTCCTGCAGCTACCCCAGTAATGGATCTACCCTCGCGAGTGCTACGTATCTGTGCGTGAGCGCGAGTGTGTGCGATGTGATGTGTCTGCACTTGTGTGCACGTGTGTGCACGCGTGTGTGTCTGTGTTACTCCTCTGCCTGCGAGCAAACCCCAGCTCTACCCCGTGGGGCTGGCGGTGGCCGGTCTTCTGCGTGTTCCGCGTCTCCCAGACCCTGTGGGTCTCCTGTTGGGCGAGGCGGAAGGTCCCTAACTGAGAGTCGGGCCAGACGACCCTGAAGCTTCTCTGAGCTTCTCTAAAACAAAAGTTTTAGCTAAGGGGGACACGAGACTCCCTGTGACTATGTCCCGTGGCAGGAGGGCGCTCAGGCTGGGGCCACGTGGACGGAGGCAGGAGGGAGGGCACGGTAGCTGGCACTGGGTCAGTTGCAGGAGTGAGCACCTCGCGTGCAGGGCCAGCCTCCCTGGCCGTCCTCCCTCCCCCGCTCCTCCCTCTGGCCTCTCCCGTATTGTGCAGCCCCCCAAACATCTGAAACCAGGTCCCCCCGACCTGGTCCCCCCCGACTGGGCAGAGCTCGTGGGAGCTGACGACCGTGTCCTCCATGCCCTCTGTGGGGGCTGGGGAGCAGGATGCCTCTCTGCGGCCACGTGGACGTCGTCCTGGGGGACGCTCCGGTGGGTACCACCCCGGACCTGCTGTGACCTTGGACAGCCTACCTGGGTGACGACTTCCTTAAAGTTGAGGGCCTGTCAGAGAGGGCCACAGGCCGGGGGGCCTCCCCACCTCACACAGGACCTCCGGGGCTCGGGTCTGGGCCGTCACGGGGCCAGAGGCCTCCCCACGCGACTCCACGGCACGCACGGGGCAAGGCGAGGCCACAGATGCCGCGCTGCCCGGACGTGGTCCTCGGGTGAAAGGCCAAACCCGGGCTTCCGGGGACGTTGAAGGCTTCTCCCCACCGGGTGCTGCCAACACCTCTCCTGTGGTCGGCAGGGGAATCGTGTTGACTCTGAGAACCAGAAAGCGCCTGTTTCCTTCCGGATCCTCTGACGAGGGCTCCCTCCCTAACCAGGCTTTCTCGGGCCTCCATCTGTTTTGTTTCCCCCCAAATTTAGGGGGTGCGAGTGCTTTTTGTTACGTGGATAAACTGTACCACGCTGAGGTCAGGGCTGTCAGTGTGCCCATCGCCAGGACAGTGAATGTGCACCTGACAGGTAGAGCTGTAGCCCTCAGCCCCTGCTTAGTTTCCGGTGTCCGTTCCTGCTCTGTGTGACCACATGGATCTCTCGCGTAGCCCCCACTTGTACGTGAGAACATGCGGTGTTTGTCTTTCCATTCCTGAGACGCCTCACTAAGGATAGTGGCCTCCAGTTCCTTCCCAGTTGCTGCAAAAGACACTATTTCATTCCTTTTTCTGGCTGAGCAGTACTCCGTGGTGTATGTATTTAGTATATGCCACATGTTCTTTATCCATCAGCTGATGGCCACTTAGGTTGGTTCCACGTCTTTGCTGTTGTGAACTGTGTGTGATAAACGTTTGGGTGCAGGTGTCTTTTTGATACAATGATTTCTTTTCCTTTGGGAAGGTACCCAGCAGTGGGATTGCTGGGCGGAATGGTGGGTCTGCTCTTAGGTCTTTGAGAATCTCCACGCTGCTTCCATAGAGGTTGTGCTAGTGTACATTCCCACCAGCAGTGTGGAGGTGTCCGCTTTTCACCACAACTGCACCAACACCTACTGTTTTTTGACTTTTTAATAATGGCAGTTCTGACAGAGGTGAAATTATATCTCATTGTAGCTTTAATTTGCATTTCCCTAATAATTAGTGATGTTGGCATTTTTCATGTGTTTGTTGGCCATTCGTCTGTCTCCTTTTGAGAAGAGTCTGTTCATGTCTTTTCCCCACTTTTTGATGGAGTTATTTGTTTTTTTCTTGCTAATTTGCTTGAGTTCTTTGTAGATTCTGGATATTAGCCCTTTGTCGGATGTAGAGTTTGTCAGTATTTTCTCCCATTCTGTAGGTTGTCTGTTTACTCTGTTGATTATTTCCTTTGGTGTACAGTTTAGTTAAGTCCCATTTATTTATTTTTGTTTTTGCTGTATTTGCTTTGGGGCTCTTACTCGTAAATTCTTTGCCTAGGCCAATGTCTAGAAGAGTTTTTCCTACTTTTTCTTCTAGAATTTCTGTGGTTTCAGGTTTTACATTTAAATCTTTACTCCATCTTGAGTTAATTTTTGTATATAGTGAGAGGTGAGGATCCTGTCTCAGTCTTCTGCTGTGGCTGCCAGTTTTCCCAGCACCATTTACTGAGAAGGGGGTCCCTTCCCCAGGCATGTTTTTGTCTGCTCTGTCACAAATCAGTTGGTAGTAGCTCGTAGCTGTATGGTTTTATTTCTGGGTTCTCTATTCTGTTGCACTGGTCTGTGTCTCTATTTTATGTGAGTGCCATGCTGTTTTGGTTTTTATAGCCTTTGTATTATAACCTGGAGTCAGGTAATGTGATACCTCCAGATTTGTCCTTTTGCTGAGTATGGCTTTGGCTATTTCGGGGTCTGTCTTGGTTCCATACAAAATTTAAGATTTTTCTTTAGATCCATGAGAAATGATGTTGGAATTTTGGTGGGAATTGCATGGAATCTGTTAACGACTTGGGCAGTATGGACATTTTAATGACGTTGAGTCTACCAGTCCATGAGCAGGGGATGTTTTTCCATTCGTTTGTGTCATCTCTGATTTCTTTCTTCAGAGTTCTGTAGTTCTCCGTGTAGAGATCTTCCACCTCCTTGGCTAGGTATGTTCCTATTTTATTTTCTTTGTAGCTACTGTAAATGGTGTTGAGTTGACTTGATTTGACTCTCAGCTTGACTAGTATTAGTATATAGAAATGCTGCTTATTTGTGTACATTAATTTTGTAACCTGAAACTGTACTGAATTTATTTATCAATTCTAGGAGTCTTTTGGAAGAGTTTTTAGAGTTTCCTAGGTATAAGACCGTATTGTCGGCAAACAGGGATAGTCTGACCTCCTCTTTCCCGATTTGGATACCCTTGATTTCCTCCTCTTGCCTGCGTGCTCTGGCCAGGACTCCAGCACTGTGCTGATTAGAAGTGGTGGCAGTGGGCATCTTCTGCTTGGCCACGATGCCAGTGTGATAACTGTCACCCGCTAGGCACCCGGTGCGGGTGGGAAGGCTCCAGGCTCGGGACCTGGACCTCAGAGGTGGATCTGACTGTCACCCCAGACGAGGAAATGGAGGCTGGGCAGGTGACACAGAAGCAGGTCTGATCTCTATGTGAGCCGCTGACTCTTGGGAAGAGGAACCTCACCCAGGTGGGCAGGAACAAACAGCCCAGTGCTTTGGGCGGAGGTGGGGGGTCCTGAACCAAGGCAGGATTCCTCCTGCAAGGGCTGAGTGTGCCGCTCAGAGCGGAGGACGCTCAGTGGGTGAGAGGCTGGGAGCCCGCCCCAAGCCCCCGCTCTCCTGTCCGTGAGGAGCCTGTCTAGACTCGGCTTCCCCGTTGCCAGGGATGCTCCCGGCCCCGTGTGTGCACTGTGGCCTCCCCGTTGGTTTGAGGGGAAGGGGAGGGGGAGTCAACCCCACCGTTCGGCTGCGAGCACATCTCACCCGGGGTCTCTCCACCTCCCGCGGCGTCCTTCTTCCTCCCTCTGTCCTCCCCGGCACCGCAGGACCGGTGGGCCGAGCGCCACCCGCAGTGCGCCGGGCACGTCCTCGCGGACCGCCTCCAACTCCTGACGGGCAGCCACGAGCTGACAGTGCTGAGCTCCGCGAACGCAGCCTGCTCGCTCCCTTGTCAGCAAACACTGGGAAGATAAACAGAAAACGTTGCTAAAAATTGGAAGAAACAAACTCTAGAGCAAATTATGAATTGTGGAGGTTGGCTGCACAGTTGGATGAATGTACAAATGTTTCAGACCTTTTTCTATTTTTAATAGTTGCTAGGCAGTGCTCTATAGACAGAAATAAAAATCTTTTAAAAATTAGAATAACCACAGATGAAATAACTGCTTTGACTGAAAAAAATGCTGAAGAAGATTCCAGGTGAGGTCATGGCTTCCGCGGTACATACGAGATTCATCCCAGGGATTATTCCGGTGCGGAAAAATCTCGAGGCTCAGTATGCAAGAAGTTTATTTTATTCATTTAATATGTATTTTTTAATTTTTATAACTTTTATAAAAACAAGATATTTGAACTGTTGTTCTGGAGGAACTGGGAAACTTGTGCACCTGACAGACGTCTGCGGGTTCTCCGTGGCAAACGTATGTAAGGAGGTGGAGGTGAAGGTGTAGCTGTGCAGGTGGCCGGCAGGTAGCGGTGCTGGCCTGCGGCTGGGGAGGGACATCCCGGCAAGTATTTTCAAGTAAAATAAACCTTCAGGGTCAAAGAGACATTCCAGCAATGTGTGAGAAAGTATCTGCTTGAAAACCAAAAACAAAAAGCGCCCAGCTCTGGAACATTTTGAAAATGAGCATTTGCAAGTACTTCCGTTGCCATGTGATGTGGTCACAGACAACAACGTGTGTCCCCTGTAAAATCAGTCATTAGTATAAAACACTGGCAAAAAGCTTACAGAGAGCATTTTCTAGCCTACTTAATATCTTTCCAAATGAAACGTTTCAGTGAGTTGAATATATATTAAAATTATAATAAAAATGTAAGACACTCCAGTCGCTCCTCCAAAACAGTTAATGGACCTCAGGCAAGAAGGAAGAAAACCTTTGCTTACCAGGTGGATGGGATTGAGAAACAAACACCATAATTTAATGAGCACAGTTAACTTCTTCCTTTTAAATCTGCCTTGTAATTTTTCAGCTACAAGAGCCATTAAAAAATTTTAAATACTACTTGACTTAGAGTCAGATTTTCAAGTGTCTATAGCACAAAATATAAACTCAACATTAGCAAAAATAGTGAGGCACATGCAATCACATGGTTAGCACTAAAATAATGTTAAAGTGTTTTTAGAGGAAGCAAAATGATTCAATAATGTAGGGAGTTATTTTTAAATGTTATTTATTTCATCTTTTCCTCATGCTTTAGAAGTTACTCTGTGTGTGTCTACAATATACACAGCCATCCGTACAGTAGGTGGATACATTATCAATAAACCAATCAATATTGGCAGGTGCTCAAAAGTTACAGATAAGGAACAATTTTAAATGGCCCTGGATGATTTGTGGTTGTCGAGGGCTGGGATTTTTCTTGTTTATCTTCATGTCTCTTTGGACCTGCAAGGCGCTGAGAGATGTGGAGGTCGCACAGACGGGGAGAGGTGGGCGCGGGAGGTGCCCCTGGGAGCAGACAGTGGGCGGGGAGCCACCGCGGCCACACCCAGGCCCCTGACGCCTGCCCAGTGGCCTCTGCAGATGTCCCGGGGTTTGACCCTCTCACCACATGCAGTGCAGAATTCAGGCCCTGCCAGGTAGACAGCGAGCAGTGCCAGGTATGGGGCAGGGGCCGCGGAGCGTCAGTGTCCCGGGCTTCGCGCCCGGCAGCCGAACGGCAGGGCCTTGCCGTCTCACGCCGGAAGGCCGGGCGGCCAAGGTCAGCGCGGGCAGCGCTGGTTATGGCCGAGCCGCGGTGCGCCTGCTCCCAGATTCCCCTTCCCGCAGGGACCCCAGTTCTACCGACCCTGAGGACCTCGTCTTAACTCGTTGTAGCTACAAAACCTCTATTTCCACTAAGGTCACACGCCCAGGCGCGGGGTGAGGACTGGACTCGGCTCAGCAGGGACAGAGAGCTCCGTACGTGTTGCTCAGTCGCGCGGCTGAAACTCCGGCTTTGTTTCCGAGGAGGGCCCGTTCCCGCCCTTTCTGTTCTTCCAGGCCCCCTTCCTGCTGCAGAGCTGCTGGGGCTGTGCAGTGTGGGGCGCCCGCCCGTCCTGCATTGCCAGGACGTCCCACTGCCGCGTCTGGACACGGAGGGCACCGTGGGGGGCACCTGGGCCAGGAGAGGCCGGAGGGCAGCGGATGCCTTTGTCCAGCCTTGACCACCCCCCGGCACCGCCTAACGGCCTGGCTGCGGGGACGCCCCAGTCCTGCCAGTCCGAGCTGCGCCTTCCAACGCGGCTCGTGAATGCGTCACTCTCGGAATAGCACGGAGGAGAGGCCCCCACACACACCTGGGGACCTGGGGGCCGGGGACCTGCCACCCTCAGCGTCCTCCCCGCCCACGGGGACAGCGGTGGGGACAGCGGTGGGACCCGGCAGGCAGGTGCCGTGCAGAGCTGTCGCTGCCAGGGGCGGTTGTGATGGGCAGGTCCTCATAGTCACCGAGCAACGTCCTGTGGCCAGGAGGTTTTAAGGAAGGAGGAGAAAAATATCTGGAAAATGTGAACTTTTTTTAACACACCCCGTACGCCAATGAATGTGCTTTTAAGATCAACTGATTTAAACTTTAGATTTTAAAATGACCATGGAGGAGGGGAGGCTTGCTTTACCTGACAACGTCTGCATCTCCCTTTTTGGCCAGTTTTCTGAATTTTGCTAATCAAGTTATCTCAGCGTAAGTGCACCTCAGCTACTTTTTATAGTCACAATCGCTCAACACTTGTTTCCACAATCGTTTTCACCAGAGATATACAAATTACCTTTATGTGTTAATACTGGTGCCTTGGGGCAAAAGTTTACGTAATTGAACAGAGTTTGCTAACATTTCAGTTTTTTAACAAAATAATTCCCATAAAAATACAACTTTCCTTGGTCCTATTGGTTGTGACCCTGAGACATTTTTAGCATATTGACCCTGAAGTCTGGTAACTTGAAGGCCTAGTTTTCAACACAAAAAAATGCACAGAGGGTGTTTTTTTAGGTAGCTGTGAGCACATTTAAAATAGAATTCTGAGTAACACATCCATCCACCAGCGAGCTCGCGGGAACACGGGTGTTACCGCAGGGAGGTGCGTGGGAGGCGGCACACGCGGTGGGCACAGGGGAGCTGCGGTTTGTGCCACGGGCAGACCGAGGGCGTCTTGCTGCTCTGCATGACATTCCCGAGTCGGAGAAGGAAGAAACTTGTGGGGAAGTTGTTCCTCCCGTCCTCCCTGCGGCTGCTGCCTGGGCTTTGCTGTGGTTCAGGACCGAAGCGGGAAGAGAGAAAACCCGGACCCTCCTTGCCGGGAGCCACCCTGGGTGGCTGACACGGGTCCCCGTTTGCAAAGCAGCGGCTGCGGCTGCAGGACGGGGACAAAGGTGCCCTGGACGGGAGGCTGCGGCACCCGCGGGACCCGCCAGCCCCTCAGGACATAGTCCGCCCGGACCCCCCTGAGAGCCGACACCCCTGACAGAAATGCAGGAGACCTGAGGCTGGTTCGGCAACTCCACGACTGGGCAGCCTCACCGGCGTCACTGTCGCCAAGATCGCGGCCGTGCAGCCAGGGAGTCGGAGGAGGCACGTCCTTAGGTCGGGTTCCAGGGGCTTCTCTCAGGATACCTTTGTATTTTAAGAAAGAAACACATTTTTATTCATGAGCCATATTTGCATGAATTTTCAAATGCATGTTATGATTATTTTGAGAAGTTAAGGGATAATTTAGATTCTCAGCTGATATTTTTATTATTTAAACAGTACGTGTGCTTATTAAGCATTAACTACCACCCCGTAGGAGGCGGAACCGAGCAGCCTCATTAGGGGAGATAGAAACACCTCGTGAGAGCCCCCAGGGCTGGTAATCATGCAGGTGTTTGTCAGGCAGAGGGACGGGCGGCCTGGGGGCCTGTGAGTCGGGGACGGCGCCAGGGGCCGCGCTGTGGGGACTGAGTCCCCGGGGGCTCGTCCATCCACCTCGCCCTTAGCCCTACCCGCTTCCAGCAAGAGTTCACCTTGCTTTGGGCCAACCAAGAGCGGTAGAGCTCCGAAAGCTCCTAACTTAGGACATATATTCCACAGGTTGTCGCTCGCTCTCCCGAACGAAGACTGTTTTTACACATTGACCTGGCGTTGGGTCCCCGATGCCGTGTGGACCGGAACGTGGTCTCCCACAGCCGGAGCCCCCGGCCGGATCTGCCCTGCGCCCTCCCAGGAACTGGGATCCCAGGGCCTGCCCGACCTGGGTGTCTCTCGAGGAATTGGAGGGTCCAGGGCCTCCCCTGCCCCCCAGAATGGGCTCATGCTGTAGGGAATTGGTAGCGTGAGCCTGTGGGTTGCGTGGAGAGGGGTCGGTGCCGTCTGCCCCTCTTCCTCCCGGAGCAGCCCCTGGGGGTCCACGGCCCGGCTGCTCTGAAACGCCCATGCTGCACTCGAGCCCGAGGCAGCCACGTGGGAAACAACGTGGCCATGCGTGGTCCCCCCACCGACCGTGCTCACACCACCTAGAAGTACGGCTCGAGCTGCCCGGTGTCCTGGCGCAGAGCAGGCACCTGGTCTGTGGGACTCTCTGTTTCCTCCCAGGACATGCTTTCAGCCACGTTTGATCTGGTGACTTATGTAAACCAAACACTGAGCCGACACGAGGAAAGTGCACGGTGTTCCGGCTCCTGCAGGACCCCCGGGACCGGGAGGGGGCCCGGCGGTGGCCCGGGAGCAGCGCCAGCTCTGCCCACGCGGTTCCCGGCCGTCGGGGCTGGCGGGGCACAGCTGGTGCCA